>JASCQY010084727.1:0-19755 GCA_030264315.1 Sardinella tawilis
GTGTGTGTGTGTGTGTGTGTGTGTGTGTGTGTGTGTGTGTGTGTGTTTGTGTGTGTGTGTGTGTGTTTGTGTGTGTGCGCGTGCATAATACTGTCTGTTTCTATGAATACGTGGCTGGCTGGAATATTTAGAGGAAGTCAAAGCAAGTGAAACATTACATCTTACACACACAAAAGCTCACGACAAAATAATATCCCTTCAATGTTTTATTCAAATGTTCTTAAGGTAATACAAGACATTATAGCCTATATATAATTCCCTCCACCTTGATTTAAGAACTGCTAAATACAATTATTCTGTTATTGAAAATGTCAAGGTTCAAAGCAAAAAAAATGTGGGCGCTTAAAGAATTATAGCCTTGCTATTAACCTTCTGGCTAACCACAAAATAACACATGTATTCAATGTCTAGTGATACATTTTTTGATGTCATTTTGTGGGATTTTAAATAAATTACTTAAAGGTACAGTAGGGTATGGAATTCTATTTTTATCTGTGGAACGCACAGGGCTTGAAAAACTATATCCTATCATTTGAGAGACCAGCATTCCCCATTGGACACTTGTATGTCAATCAAATGGTCATACTCGATCCCTGGCCTCCTGGAAGCATAGGAAGAATTTCCATGGAAGAATTTCCATTCTCTCACGCATTTGAGCTTACGCAGTGCATGACTGTGCATCGATGTTCTTTGAATGGGAGATACTGCAGAAAATCTAGCCAGTGTTTTGAGAATTCCATACCTACCTAAGTAGCTTCTTTGTTTGTGACATTCTAATTTCCTGACAGAAAACATCTATTAAATCATGAGCGCCCCACAGTTTCTTTCTTAGTACCATGCAATCCATTCAAAATGCCATTATTTCCATAAACAACTATAAATCTACAGATTTCAACACACAAACACTAATCACAATCTAACAGTTTAGGGAAATAAGTTCCTTAACCCTTTCAAACAGTTCTTCAGAGGAAGACTGAAGCTGAATGTTTACTATTGCAAGACAAGATAAGATACGATTTGCTGGTAAACTGAACATCAACTGAATCTAAACAATGTAATTTAGGTTACATTGCATCAATTCAAAGTCAATATGTGATCTGCTACAGCAAAAAAGTCTGAACTTTGGTGACACACAAATACAGTAATGTATAATAATGGAAAATTCATGAAACTAGTTGATCTCAAAATAACGTAGTTGCATTAAATATGTTGCTTATATCAACAAAAGTTGAGAAAAGATAACAAATACATAACATTCCTAAACCAGGTAAAAGTAGTAAAATTCTTAAAACACCCAATCACAAAATAACTACAGATACAAATATTTTGGTTCAAAATATGAATGTCAATGAATATTACAGGATAACAGAATAATACATTTGCCTAAAACATACAACTAACCATATTTTATGCACAGATGCAAACACACAAAAACATCAACAAATGCTATAAAAACCGTGAAGCAAACTTTGCAAGCATCATGTCATGGTCATGACTGCACAGTCACATGCCTTAACTCCTTAATAATGTATGCAAGTGGTATGTAATAGTGCCAGTCAAATTATTATTTTTATCATCCTTAAAGCACCTTTCGAAACACAAAGTCAGGGGGCACTGTGTCTCAGAGGGCACAGTCCAAAGGCCCCCCCCCCCACCACCCTCCCCACACACACACAAAACCTACATTACTCAAACTACAGTTAAATGCTGTTTCCTAAAAAAAAGTTGGGGCATCGTAAATGACCCCCCCCCCCCCTTACTCTCTGTTCACCTGTGGCTCTGCTCTCACACCCTGCTATGCCTCAAGCATTATGCACTTAAGACATTCCAGGACCAAGGCCAGCTAAGCTACGCAGTATGCTCTCTTCAGATAGCAGGAGATGAGCCAAACACATGAGAGATGATTGACTATCCTCTTGCATGTGCCAAGGAGATGCATCAGTGTACACTTCATTTTATGAACATGTGTGTCTACGTGAAACATTTGCACAGCCATCCGGTCTACTCCAGAACCGGTTTAAAACCAGTTTCATCCTTGGATCACATAACACCTTTACACAAAGTTTAATGAAACCCCGGCTGGTAATATTTGCCTAGAGTATAACCAACCAACAAATCAGCAAGCAAATAGGGAAGGTGAAAACAGAGCCCTCTTGATAAAGGCGCAGCATGATAAAACAATCGCCCAGTAGTGCATGATGCAAAACATGGTAACACGATAACTGTTCTATTATATCAGGTGGCTTTGCATCCATGAAGTACTGGACAGTTGAAATTCAAACCATCCCTGACCATCATGATCAGACCTGTTCTAGAACACAAATCTCATACATACTATGGGCTGCAAAGGAGGTTCAGGAGTTCAGAATTGAGTAAAACCAAAAACGCTGAGTTATACAATGTAAAAAAATAATAAAAAGAACACCAGTTCATCACTAGCCGGGTTGCCATCCTATATGGAAGCATTTCTTATTCATATTAATTAAAATTCCGCTTATGAATATGTGTATCTATGCGAGTTTCCATCAGCTGTGTATTACGAATAAAAAAAATGCACATTAGCCTGATCAACAGTCGTGTTGCGACCAGATTAAAAGTAATGGTCTATGGATAGGAATGTGGTAAATGTGAATGTATCCGTATAGTACATTCACATTGATTCTATCAACTACAATTGTATTATGCCTTTTTTGCATCAACAGTTAATCCAACCCCCCTCAAACAAATTGAACTTCTATTCGCATTAGGGGATTGATAGGAATTTGCTTTGTTTCCAAATGATGATTTCTTATTGGCATATAAACACACATATTGGATAGAAACCTGGCAACTGGCTTTGCTCAAACTTTTACATCTTTCATATTACTTTGGTTTAGATTTCCAACCAAGTAAACAATATAAAGATGGCCAGGCACAGTTCTCACTGTGTCTGTGCTCACTACTCAGTAGCAACCAATGAAAGGTTTGTTTCATGGAAACAACTTACATCTGCCTTATGGTAGCAAATGATTACTGTACAAATACCAGACTGTCTCACTGACAGTGTTTCTTAAAAAAAAAAGATTGCAGTCCAACCCTAAGAATGGGTTTTCTGAACCTGTAGACCACGGCCCTTCAGGATACTTCGGACCTACAAGGAAACAAAAAATGCTGTCAGGGAATAGCAAGCACAGAGTCACAGGTACAGAGCCTATCTGTGCTGATCTGATAACAACTTTGACCTTGTGCTGCAGGAAAACAATCCACATCAGACCCAACGCTCGGTTCGCAACTACTGTACATAGAAAGTTTGTACTGTTTTTGTGTTTCTGAACTGGGATATCCACAAAACTCTCTCAAACAGCTGTGAAAAGTTAAGAAAGATGGCAATCTATACTCTGCCTGGCTACACTGGCCAATGTTATTTATTTGTTGTTACTTTTCGCTTCGGTTTTTCAAATTCTAGCAGGAAATAAAAGCATGATGCTCTCTGATTATACTACAGTATATACTATATACTAGCAATCAATTTATGTAGCCTGAACCCCATCAGCCATTATTTCTAATGTTAGCTTGCTATCTTATGTAAATTAGTTTAACCTTCTTACTATGTGCTAATGTCATATAGTGTGGTCATTATCTAAAAAAGACAGTTCAAAATCATTCTCCTTCTCTCACGTCTCCTCTAGACATTTATGAGACACCATCAAAACAACTGAGCATGTATCTTGTGTTTGGAACAGCCCGTGCATGTTGTGTTTGCATCTCTCCCCACCTGGTCTCCTCTCTCTCCCTCTGGCACCAGATGAGCTGGTTGCTCGTTCTCCAGATTCTTGGCACTAGGATCCGCGCCTTTGCGCATCAGCAGCCTCACAGCATTCACCTGTTCCTTGCGACCTTCCAGTGAACTTGAGATATGCAGAGCTGTGTTCCCATTATATGCCTAAACAGAGGACAGCAAGAGAGGGAAAGGGACGGTGAAGAGAGAAGAGGAGAACAGTAAACAAAAACAAACATTAACTAGAAGTCCCACATTCATACAGAATACTGCAGCCATGCAGCCATGAACCGCAGTGTCATGCAGTCATGCTTCTGTTTGTGATGCCTATCTGTGTGGCAAGGCCATCTAACCAGTTGATCTAAATACCTCAAGGCATTTGAATTGGTTCAGCTCAGAGTCCAAATGAAACTTCATGTTAAATTTAAAGCAAGTAAGACTTTTCATTTTTTGGAGATATTGCACTTTCAAAATTGGGAGTACTATGGTGATTTATCATACTGATTTCTCACTGGCTGGCATTACTGTCTTAATTCCATATAACGCACACCTATGAAGTAAATCTGATAAAAAGTACAACTACAGCAACTGATCAGGTTTCTCTATACAGTAACTCAGCTGCATTTTTAAATTGACGTCTATTCCTTACATGCATGAGTTGCAACTGAGTGATAAGCGGGATAGCGGCCTTATACGACATGTGCTGTTATACGGAATTAATGAACTTGGCGGAGGAACTTAGGAAGTTATTCGCCTCTGCCTCGTTTATTAATTCCGCATAACAGCACCTCTCGTCGGCCGTTATCCTTTACATATCCTGGACTTCCACCTCCAAAATCTCCCAAAGAGTAATCAAACACCGAACTACCCATTTAGCGTGTAGGCTTTTACACACTTATAAAACCAATGGGCTTCTATTGGTTGTTACTGCAAGACGCCGCTTCTCTGACCACAGATCACTCCTGTATCCCAGACATCATGGAATGTCTCATGACTGTTTTGTTTACCACTGCATCTCACCTTTTGGTTAATGACAGACAGACACTGTGGCTGCTCGAGAAACAGGATGAGCAGCTCCGTGTTGGCTTCCTCCGCTGCCATGTGCAGGGACGTGCGGCCGCCTTTAAGCTCCTGGTGGAGGCAAAAAGTGAAGATCATGTCACATGTACAGTATGTTAGTATGTTAGTATGTACTGTATGTTACATACATGTACTGTATGTTAGTATGTTAGTATGTACTGTATGTTACATACATGTACTGTATGTTAGTATGTTAGTATGTACTGTATGTTACATACATGTACTGTATGTTAGTCATGGATGCATGTAATGCATGGTGGATGCAGTATGACATGCATGGGGGAAGCCATAGACATGTGGTTGCTATGGCGCTGACTGTGGGCTACTGTAGGCATTATGTGCTAAATACAGCAGCTATTGGGTAGCTTATTACACATAGGCCTAGCTTATTTTTGTTTTTGAGTATTTTCTGAGAGTTTGGTCATTTAAGCTTGATCAGATTTTCCCTATTGCTGTAGGAAGTTTTCAAGAACTCCTAGTTGGTGGAATTCTGACTTTTTATGGAAGATGGGGTCAGTGTAGCGGGTCTAGTGAATCTAGATTGGGCCAATTTCTGTGAGGACATGTGAGATGAAGCAGAGTTTTATTCACCTTTGTCCCAGAAGACGCACCCATAGCCATCAATGTTTGAATGCATTCTGTGAACATCTTCCTTTTCTGTGACAATGACATGGAAGTTTCAGGGGTCACTGTTTGCCCACCCCGTTCCTTTTCTTGAACCACAGCATTGTGGGATAGCACAGCAGTGTGTAAAGGAGTCAGACCTGTTGGGTCAGAGGGACAGATTACAATCGGTCAGTCTATCAGTCACTCAAGGTGATCAATGACAAACGGCTCACACACACACACACACACACACACACACACACACACACACACACACACACACACAAACAAACATCACCACTCACCATCATAGTTCGTGGTTTCCACATTAATCTGCACACCACTGCTTTGGATGGATTTCTGTATGGCCTGAGGAGATTTCAAAGCTTGTTATGATACACACAGCAACCACAAAAGCAGAATGTATTCTCTGTCCCAGAGCTATAATATAGCTATAGTGCCCAGCCATGGTTTAAAATGAAAATGACATGTGTCACAACACGGGTTTCCATCAAACTTGTAAACGCAAATTTAGGTTAGGTGAATAAGAAATCCTTGATGGACACACCTGCAAAGTCGCATCAGTCCCTTAATGCGAATAGAAATTCGAATTGCTTCAGGGAGGTGGTTTAACTTTTGATGCGACTAAGGTAAATGCGAATAAAGTCGATGGAAACAGTTAAATTCATGTATATTCGCATTAACCGCATTTCTGTCTGTCCATAGACGTTAATTCCACAGCTGGTCGGAACACGTCACTTGATTAGCCTAACGTTCATTTCTTATTCGCATTACACAGTTGATGGACACACATGCAGAAGCGCATAGTCGCGAGCCAAATTAATTCTATGCAAATATGAAAAGCAAATAACGTTGGATGGAAACCCAGTGAATGATAACTTGCAGATACTAGTCTCTAAACCATGTCATTTGCCATGAGTCAAACTCCCTCCAATGAGGATCTCGAAACTGAAGTGAAAGTCTCAATAAGAGCATGTCCCTCCAAACACCCTTGTGGGGATATCCACTGGTTGCAATAAAAGGGAACTATTACTGGTGGCTTCAGACTTTCACAATACTCAGTAGTTTTCACACATATTCTCGCCTTCCACGAATCACTTTGCATGTAATTTCCCATGAGAAATGTCAATCATGATTCTGAATATGGTGGCTGTACTTTTGATTGATTTGAGTTTAAATGGCAGTTTAATACATAATGTGCACCAGCCTTAATGTAATACCTTACATGTATAAGGGTTGTCTAACAACCAGTGTGGGACAAGGTTACTGGCAAGTAAATCTCAAGACACAAGTTATGCCAAATATTCCAACATGGGGGGTTTTATTGTCAGCAAAGGTCTTCTAAATACCAAGTGAATAGACCATGTACTGGAATTACCTAGCAATTTATTATTATGCAAAGCACAATGCATGCCCATTAGTCATTGATCAGAATTCTAGATATGGCAAAATAATATTTAAATACATTTAATTTAACCATGGCATATGCCAAGGCAATACAAGTCAGAGGCAAAGTCCGTCATGTCCGGAGTCAATAGTTCTAAAGTCCAACTTAAGTTGCAATTTTGTCACGTTGAGTCTGACGTCACTGAAATCTTGACTTGATTCTGTCACGAGTCCAAGGCACAGGATGTGCACATACTGTACACTCTACCCCAGAACCTTGACTAAAGTCTTTCTTTATGTTATGCACCCTCAAAAGCTAAGCCTGCTGTATGTACCCCTTGCACATACAGTATAGGCCTGCATCTGTTTTGTGGGATCAGATCATGCACTTCTGCCACACTAAGTACAAGCTGTTATTATTTACTTGCAGAACTTGTCAGCAGTTATGACCTTAACAGCAGTTAATAATTAAGAGCTGGGTTTGCCAACAAGTTGATAGCAAGTATGCAGACAGGTGTGTTGTTGTGGAACTCAAATGTTGTATGTTGATAGACCAGTTGTGCCTGAAAAGGGGAATTCCTTAGAGCGCTATTCCAGTGCTTGAGGAAGTACAACACAGATTAGCAAATGTAGCAGTTATGAGGAAGTGGTCCAAACAAACTCAAGTGGTGATATATGGAACTAAGTCGCTAATGCTTGTGTTATAATTTAGAAATGGAAATCCTCTGTAGGAGATAATAGCAAAAAGTTGCAAAGTGAGTAGATAAAGTAGATGTACATGTAGCCTACAGAATGCACAAACAACACAAATATACAGTAGCGCAGGACTGGATAACAGGACTATAAAAACCTACAGTTGATCATCCCATTTACATTTTTTTTTTACAGGAGTTGTCCTACATGTCAGATGTTACAGGCACTTCCAAACTGTATTTTTTTTTTTTGTCGATCATCTCAAAGAGTCATACTTCCTCCTTTTGTAGCCTACTGACCATTGAAGAAGGTGGAATTGATGTAGGTGGGGAAAAAAACTACAAACAGGGAATACTACTTCCCAGAATATCTCTCCCTGCGGAGGTCTTAAAAGCCATAGCCAACTAGTAGCCACACCATTAGCATCATCTCCAGCTTCCTTCCAATGCTGCCCTTGTCTGTGGGACCTACTCAGCCTAACTGGCAGACATACTGTAACCTTCAGAAAAATACAACCTCTGTCTAAGGCTGTTGAATAGACATTTCCCTGACTGAAGTTCTAGGGTGGTGCTTAGCCTACCTTTAGAATTTGTGCATGACCCTTTTCTGCACACACATGCAAAGGGGAGCGCCCCCACGAGTCTGTGGTGTTCAACTGGGCCCCCAGACCCAGCAGATCCTGGGTAATGAGGTGCTGATTGGCTGCCACACTCAGCTGAAGGGCACTCTGAGTAAACAAACAACAGCAAAGGTTAAAGGCTGGAAAAGAAACAGACTACAGTTGGAGACTGGCGCATCCCACCACTTGTCTCAGAACATGACATTAACTTCTCAGGCCTTTCAGTATGTGATTCATTGGAATAGACGTAAATTTATGTAAAGTTAGACAGGTGAAGAATGATTATGAATAAAAGTCAGTTCATGACAATTCCAGAGGCTGATAAACTGGCTAAACTGTTGTGGTAGCACTGAACGAACAGCCACTTTTATAGTTCTTTGGACAGAAAACATAACTGTTGTCCCACTGGCAACCTCAGCTATGTTCTACGCAATGCCATTTCATTATATGAAAATTGCATATTTTACCTGGTTGTTGTGTTCTTTCATGTCTAGCATTCCAATGTCAGCCATTTTCTTTGCCAGCACATAGGCCATAGCCCTCCTGCCCTGGGCCACAGCAATGTGGAGGATTCTATCAAAGGGAAACCAGTGACCAGGATCATTACTGATAGGCTATAATCAAAGTGCCTGGACATGCTACATTCCTTTAGCAAAACTACGAGGCATCTAGTGTTGTCCACATAAAAGAGACCAGTAGTAGCCTGAAAAGCCAGACCATGTCACCAAATGTATAGTCTGGAAACGATATCGATAGACTGGGCTCAATCCTGAAGAAAAGCCCAAGTCTGACTCCTCCAAAGTCCTCCATTGATTGATGGCACTGTTGTTAAATTGCTAAGCCCGCCCAACGACTCTCCACAAAGAGATTTTGAATGTTCTTACCAATTCTTGGTTATAGCTATGGTGCATCGCTAGACCTACCCAATTGGCAAAAATATTTTCTGCCGCTAGATTTCTAGGCTAGGCCAGCAGGGCATGTTATAAAAACGTAAGTAATATCTATTATCAAAAACGTTTCAACACATGTAGGATAATATCCTACAATCTCCACGGGGTAAAAGTTCAGCTTCACACTGGAGTCAGGTGCCATCACATGCTGACATGTCACGATAGTGCACACATAAAACAGCATGCCAGGAAGTAGTTGGTGCAAGCTAATTGGTCCTTGGTCAATTCCATTTGAATTTGAATAGGTGTTTAGTTGAACTCGTGCCTTCAGAGCCAATCATTCTGAGTAGTATTGTTATAAAAAGCTATTCCTTAAGAAATGTTTCTGGGAAATGTTCCTGAATACTGATGTTCTCTAACATTTACAATACTATTACAATAATATCTATTGAGAACTTTCCACTTTTACAGTATCTTAGACATTACTCTTCACCACTTGGTGCAGTATAAAGAAGCTACATAATATACTCATAATCTGCGTATTAGGCAGCATTATATTATAAGGTAAGGGTACTAAAAGTCACTCAGGTGATCAGCTCCATTGAGCTCCATAAACCATCAGCAAATTTAAACTTCAAACTTTGCAAAAAGTATTAACATAAACATAAACTGACATAAACCTGCATCTCTACTTCATAAAACTTAAAAAAAAACTCAACCAAGCATGGATAGGCTATATCAAAAGTTAACTGACTAGAAAGCTGTAATTATGTCCTATTCAAAGCTGTGATAAACTGGGCAGTGTTACTGATAACACAGACAGATAAGCACATAACTGCTGATGTGTGTTCAGAGTCCATGATCCTCATCATTTGCCTACTGTTCATTTTAAAAAATGTTGGCCTGGATCACTGCCAATAACAACACTGTTCAGAAACACTCCTCAAAAAGTTGCTTGTATCCTCTTTCATGTTCATAAGGAGGATTATGTTTCAGTTTTATTATTTATATTTTATGCTTCGTATATCAAGAAGTGAAGCTGAATAGTCGCATACTACTTTTTAGCATACTATTTTGCCGTGTTCTAATAAATCTCAAAATTGTTCTCTGGTTGTTTGTTGAATGTTCTTGTTTAGGCCACAGGTCTTTGTACAGGTCTGGGTGCACTCAGGCCAGATGTACTCACGTGTCTCCATCCTCATCTTGGGTGGTTAGATGCTCACTGGTGAGTCCTGCCAGCTTCTCCTCCTCCTGCTGGATCTGCCAGTGGAAGAAGGACATGGGGGGAGGGCTCTCCTGGAGTGGGGCCTGGGAGAAACTGTACTGGCATGATGGAGAGGACGGTGGCCTCTCAACTGTTGGAGCCTGAGGGGTCGGGGCAAAGAGGAAGCTGTTGGAACCGGCAAAGAGGGCCTCAAGGCCTGGGGGAGAAGGTGTGGGAAGGGATGTTCCTGATCCGTTCAGGTTCATCCCATTGTCTGTGTAAAGAGGGGGGAACTGCATCACATGCTCAGGCAGGGATGGACTCACAATGTCTGCCTGGGCTCCGTTCTGCAGGGAAGACAGAAAAGAAAGTGGATTCTTTTTAGAATGAAAAAAAGACTAAGAAGATCACTGGTATTCATTCACCAACTATCCTTAAAACGATTTTTGATCTTAAATGTCACTATAGCAGTTTTGTGAATGTGTTCTCCAATGTCTGGGATTTGTTCTTGTGGGAAGAGGAAAATGAATGTACACACTTTTGAGCAGTGCATTTTGGTTATTGCATTTTCACTAAAATATTATTATAGAAAATTAAAATATTATAGAATTATAGACAACAATGTATTTTATAAATAGCCTACATAGTTGTATACCTTTTCTTTAATACAGTCATTCTTTTTTCTTCAACGTATTTTCCATTATTTTATAAGGCATTTGGTCTGCTTTTATACAGTAGGCATTCATTTAATGTTCCCCCCTGCAACAGTAGCTTCAATTTAACAGGTGATATTGAGGTTATTAATTTGTTTTGCATACAAATGCATAATATCCTGTAGAAATAAAAGCATGGTGCTATTAAGTAGAAAATCAACAAATATAATATGCTCCACCACAAGTCACGAGTTCACTTTGGTTTATCCAATTTGTCTGCATACAGTCCCGCGCTATCATTCCCTGTAGCCTAATAGGGAAGGTTGGAGTGTTTACCTAGTGACATGTCCAGTCAAGTTAGAAAAGAATGAAGTTGCGAAAACTCCTGAGGTATATACACCCACATGGATCTTCCAGTGAATTGTTTTTATTTGGCCTTTCTTAGGAATAACACCCTTTTTAAATGTGTTGTAATACTGAGGAATATTGAACATTATTGTTTTGGTATAGGCCTATTTACTGCACAGCAATTGATGTAGCCTTTTTACAGTGTGATTTGATTATTGATCAATAGCTTTGTGAGGGCATTTACCAGTATTTATGTCTTCTATTTACTAAACCATATTGTTTTTTTCAGGAACACCCTACAAATGAAGGCTATAACTTTATAAACCAGCTGAAGCTGCAGTGCTTCAGTGACTGAAAGTCTACCTACAGTAGCCTACCTGTACCCTGCTCAGCACATGGCAACTGTGTAAAAAGTTATTTACCAATAGGCCTATATTGTTGTAGTTTGTACATGGTCTTTTAGACTGAACTGGAGCAAGGATGTTCGTGGATGGTCTTTTTCTCACTTGCAGGATGGATGTCAAAACTACAAAAAATAGAAAAAATCATTTGTGAATGAAGTCTTCCTACTGTAGAGTTAGGCTACTGTAGATATCGAAGTCGTCACATACCAGGGCACTCGTTTTCAGCTTGTTGTTCTGGACGTGACTGTGAAAGTGAAAATAAATTCACAACATGAAAACGGACATCTTTAAGGGGAATGTTCACCTTTGTTCACTGTTCCTCGACACTTCATACCTGGCCTCTAAAAGTAAATTCCTGTCCACCATATTAGCACAATAATTGAATTGAAGATTTAACATGATGGGGTTATTTTACCTGAATTTCGGCAGACTCGGCACAAATCCGCTTTTTCAGTATTAACTCCTTCACTGTATTCTTGACACGCACTCCATGATAATGGACTTGCCCTGCGCCAGACAATGCTGTTTGATCTGAGTGTAAGTAAGTACAGTTGAAATATAACTTTCTCAGACAAAGAAACAGCAGCAGTAATAGGCCTAATAATAAGAACTGTTTATCCAAATTCATAAAAAAGTATAACCTAGTTTGTAGTCCTAATTTTTCTAATAAAAAACATCCTAACGTAGCCCGACACCATCATAATAGGCTAGACCGTTTTAAAGTGGGCTTAACACTTTTTCACACTTCATTGTTTTGACTATGAAAGGAAATGGCATTTCAGGAGTAAATACACATGCTAAAATTGTAGGTCTAGGCAATAAAAGTAGGCTATAATATAGAATAGGATAGGGTAGGATAGAATAGAATAGGCTACCTGCACTGAACGATTTTTCCGTGTCGACGTACTCCCAAGGAGGAACATAATGGTCAAAGTTTCCAATCATTTTTTCGGGAGCAAACAAATGCTCATGGGCAGCCCAGGTGTTTATACCATTGGCCGAGTTCCCCTGGTCGAGGATCATGGTGTCCACTTCTCTTCTTAGGTAAGCCGAGCCTCCAGAAATTTCCTGAGCTATACACTGATTTGCGAGAATTACTTCCTCAAGCAACTTCACACCAACACCAAAGGGGACTGGAGAGTGAATCAGACACAGCCCGTCTCAACCGACTAACTGTAATGAATGGGCTGAGTTTAAGGAAATGTCGCAATGGTGCGTTCAAGACAACTCGGAACTCGTAGCTCTCACTGGGAAGTCTGGGAAATAGACTATGAGACTAATGAATTTCTTCTCTCTTTTAAACATCCAAATAACTTTTGGAATTATAGGCTACTGCCTCTGTCAACTCAGAAAGAACAGGTGCATGTGAATACGTGATAGTATTGTTATAGCCTAGCTTTGTGCGTGTTTTTTTTTTTTTTTTTAGCCTACTATTATTATTTTAAACCGGCTATAGCCTATACGCCAGGCAACTCAATGCCCAGCCTAGACCCACTTCAGTTGTGTTGTAAGTCTACAGTAGGCCAATAGCCTCTAGGTGAGTTACAGAGGCATGCTAATTTTAGGAATACTTACAATAATGAATTAATCAAAATGTCACAAGCCTACAATTCTTTTTTCCCTTTTACCAGAGCCATATAACCCGTTTATATGGCTCTGCCTTTTACCAAAGATTCTTAAATAGGCTATTGCTCCTTCTAAACTCTCTGCTTTTACCAAAGATTCTGTAACTCTCGCTTACTGTGCATGAGCGTCATAGAGTATCCCACTCTGTTGCTATGTTGGGCCCATGTGTTAGCTTCTTTTGTCATAGTAACAGACGAGGACCCCCACTGCGACAAGCAAGGTTCGACACCGCTCAAAGTCAAGTTCAGTGAGCGGAATCGAAAGGGAGCGTTCTAAAGCATGCCGTGAAAACTTTCTTATTTGCTGTCATTCTATCTACAGCAGTAGATATTGCCCTCAGAATGACGGACATTCTGCTCGCCGTGGTTTCAGAAGCGAAGCATGCCTTCCCAACTCTCTCACAACTGTCAGAGACTGGTAGGCTAAATGTACCCTGCTGTAATGGACTTTCTTATGTTTGATGACAAATCATACAGACTGTTAATGTTCGAAGTATACTTTACTTCTAGATGTGGACATCATTTGGTCCGACGTGTCCTCTTTCATCGTGCGTCAGATGTCTTTTCAGAAGGTTAGGTTCTCTAGCCTTTTGTTCATATACTGTATATATTTTTTATTTTCAGTATAGGCTGTTTTTTTGCATTTGCAGGTCACTGAAACTATAAAATCATGTTCCACTAACAACATGAATTCATTAGCCTGTTTGTAGCCAATACATCTTTTAAAAAATGGCCTACAATTTCTCCCTTCCCTTTTAGGGAGTCCACATAAGTGGTCTTGGTAGATTTACATTCTGTCAACAAAAGATGGATGTGGGAAGCAAATTTGTTCTCATCCAGAGACCAGTCTTCCTTCTGTCAGAGAGACTCTCGCAAGCTCACGGCCTGAGGCAAGTGAAACCACTCCTTGCAGGTGAGTCATATCGTAAGCAGGGCAGAATGCTCTACAACAGGTCTACTCAGTTTTTGTGTGAAGTCAAACTTGATTATGTTGAAACTGAAAATTATGAAACATTTGTAAGTGATTTGATCTGCCATGACATTTTGATTGTTTTTTCAACTTGGGCAATAAATGGAAAGATGTTTTACGATCTCTGTTAACACTGAGGATTTCATAATTAGTTCATTTTTAAATTAGAATTGAATTCTACTGAGTGTGGTTTGAGGCCTATTATTTAGCGTGATATCTGCATTGCCTCTACAGATGAGATAGAGACCAAAAAGCAGGTCACCATGGCTACTATGAAATTGCGCACATATTTCTTTGTTTTTTTCTCTCAAGCTGGTGATGTCCCAGAAGTGTCACTCAACTTCTCAGCTCTGGCAGCCGAGAGCCCTTTTGAGAGGGAAGTGATAGAAGGCTGTGTCCGTGAGACGCTCATGTTGCTGCTACGTGCTGTTGCCTCGCAGCGATCAGTCCTGTTCACCTTCAAGGGAATCGGTGTGCTTGTCTTTCGCAACTCAAAGGTTAAGATGCACTTCTACAAAGACTTTGTCACCAGTATGGACGGCAGTGGAAAAGCACTGTGGGCCTTGAGCAATGTGAGTGCGCCTATTCACACTGGTTACTTCACTCACCCAAATGATCATTTAGAAGGTGTCATCATGACAATTTAATAAAAGTGTGATAGCTTATTTATGATTTAGACAATGAGTGTATCTCAGGTTTGTCAGAGATATTCTTTTGCTGATGCTAGAGTTGTTTCACTTTTCAGTCATTTGGCCCTGACACCTTAAAATGGTATAATAAGGCTTGATATATTGTATAGCCTACCCTGCGCTTTTCAATTTTTCTGAGGAAGCTGTGTCATTAGTGTGTGTGCTTAGAGAGAGGGCTGGAACACAAATGGCCTGTTCTTCCCATGTTAGTTATGAAAATCGTGACCCTCCACATCCATACAACTCACATCCATACAACGTCATGTGTTTGAACATGGAGCTGTTTGTTGTTTATCAGATGTTTGTTGAATATGATGTTTGTATTTTTTAATCCAGAGACCAGGCTCCAGCTATTCCGTGTTATCGGAGAGGTTGTGTAGCCAGGCTAGGCCCAGATCCAGCAGTACCATTCAGCTCCCACGCATCCCATCACGTGCTGAGGGGGAGGAGGGAAAGGCCCACAGCAAACCCTCCAGTCCCTGTGACGGGCCTGAAGAACAGGGCAAAGGTGAGAATATCCGGCTATACTCTACTTTTTTACCTTGGGGAGGAAAACAACTCTGTCGTGTTTATAAGTCATGCAGGATAATTTTTTTTTGAGTATATGCTATTGGGAATATATACAGTATATGTCTATGGTTTAATAGTGATAGCCTATCAATGACTATTTTGTGACGCCCTTGTTCTTTATTCATCAGATATGCCAAATGTCAAATCTCTGATATTTCATTTAGAAGGTGCTTCGGAAATTCCGTGTCAGTCCAAGTCTAGGAAGGGTTCCAGCATAGCCAAAGATGATGGTGTGAATCTCCCTGAGAAGTTGTGCACCACACGCACCAAATCTCGTCAAGCACAGTGTATTGACAGGTGAGGTCCAAGTTATGACCCCAAAGCAAATCACATCTAGATAGGGAGAGGAGATCAGTTCCAACTGTATGACACAATTTTTCACAATTTGTCTGTGGACAACTGCAACTATATTGTAGAAACTGTAAGTGAGCTTTGGAGGTGTAGTCAATCAAGACACCTCTTGCATAACACAGCATAAATCAGCATACTAGGGATGTTTTATTTTGTTGTGAGAAGTGAGCTGTTTTTTTTTTTTTTTAATCGATTTCATACCCTAAAAAAACAACTTTATACTTCTAAAGCCATGCATCACATTAAATAAAAGGTTTATGTGAATGTCATAAATCTTTCTTAGGATGGCCGAGCAGCAGCCAGCAAAGAATGTGAAGAACGAAAGAAACACTCACCTCAGCCTAACCTGCCAGGACCACAAGCGTGCTGGACAGGTCAGCATAATTATATAAGCGAATGAAAAGCCACAGAAGTTAAGATGAACTGTTACCGTATGCTACTAAACTGAACTGCTATACTGTATGACTGAACTACCATATTACTGTGTGCTGTCAAAGAATCTGAGAGGTGATTTTGAGAAGAGGTTGTGAAAGAATTAGGTTCCTCATTTGTTTCATGTGTTTTGACTAAAATGTCTAATCTACTTAAAGTAGTTATGTGTAATACTTCTTGGCTGAAATATCCAAAAATCACTTAGAAATAACAACAGCAATAGTACAGTATATGAAGACACCATATTGATATTATGGCAAAAAATACCTTTGCACTCTTATCCACTGAAGTTAGCATACAAATGAACTAGTTTCAGCCCTGCTGTCTTAGAATATCGTGATGTACTGTCCCACATGTGGCAGCTATGTGAAATACAATGGGCGGGAACTCACAGCTATGTTTAAGACAACTTAATATTCTAGCAGCTTTAAAAAAAAAAACTGTCCATAACATTTGCAGCAAACACGTTTTCTTTGAAGATGAAGTCCTGAAGCTTTGAAGTCCTGTCTCAACCCAGGGCCAGAAAATATTCCTTTGGGTTGTTTGGGTAATTTTAATTGAAGCTTTGCTTTATTCTAATGTGCATTCAACTTCACAAACACAGGTGAACATTTGCAGAGAGTTTCTGCCTGCCTTTTGTTTTCCATGAAGGTTTGTGGACACTCACAAACAGTTTTTAGTACTTTAAAACGTTGACCTCTGTCCAAAGAATGTGAACATACCTTAGGACTCGGCCTAAGCCATACAGTATGTGAACCCCTACATGTCTGTTTCTACATTTGCAGGAGCTGTGCTACTTGTGCATGCAACGAGCAAAGCACAACATCCCCCTGTACCTGTCAGAGGAGAGGCAGAGAGAGGAGGAAGAGGAAGCAAGATTGTTACTGTTACTGGAGAAACAGAAAGACCATCAGTACCTTCAGGATGTGCAGGTATCTCTCAAATGTAGAATTTCTTTAGCCGTATTTATTTATATAGACTAATTGTGTTGTAAAATTGTGATGAAATTACCAAGATTCTAACCCTATCTGCAATCGGCAATCAAAAACTGTTTTAGGCTGAGAAGAATCGAATATTTGAGAACAATAAGAAAGTTGCGGAATTTAACTTGAGTGTAGCTGAAGCCCTGAAGAAGAGGAGATCGACACGCTCTTCCCATTTCCATGTGAGTTATTGCTAACATGCAAACATCAGAAATGCTTTCATTAAGTGTATGTAAGCCCTGTAAACTGTAAATGTTTGCCTGCTATCAGCTACCATCTTTTACTTACATTAGGTAGGGTACACTAAGCTCGTTTGGATATTCTGTCCGCATTCATTAAAATATCAGGTTAAAAAAAAAGTGAACCACTGTGTTTTGTGAAATTAAAAATAGACTAACTGTTGGATCAAAATGTAAGGTTGTCAGAGCAGCATTTGTAGAAACAGAGAGTGAGACGCTTCAGATGTGAATTATGCAAATAAACTGTGTCCATCAACATTGCCATCCAGCCAACATCCACTGCCCCTTTATTGAATAATGTGTACAGCATGCCCATTGCACGTTTGAATACGAATATCAAAGCCAGGTGGTGATTTCTAACTAGCATGTGCTTTAAGTTGGTTCGAAACCTGCATACTGTGATTCGCAAAGTAAGTGATGTGATGTCACAACACGCCAGCTTGCTTTCAGTTTGGCTTTTTTAGAGCTGACAGAACAAATAACTTGGCCTTTGCCCTCGTGCCAACGTCTGAACCCCAGCCACGGTGACTTCTACCACCAACAGCACTCTCACTCTGTTGCTTAGACATGCAAATAGGTGAACGGTCAAGCAGTCATTTGCAATGTAATTGGACTTATTTATGCACCACTCAGTATATAACATTAGTATATAACAAAGTTGTTGGACTGAGTTTGATAACACAAAATGACTTGCAGCAGAAGTCGAATAGCATTGGGATGATAACAGAAGAAAAGATTAGTACTAAATACTGTACATCCAAACTCCTAGAAGTCTAAGATTTCATTATGTTCTATTCATGTTGTGCATCACTATGGTCAAACAGCGCTAGTTGCTACAAACTTTGCACATGCGAGTGGCTCCTAACAACTTTGCCAAACCTTGAAACATTGACTGGATGTGAAGCCTTAGCTGCCTTTTCTGAAAGATGGGATGACTGTGGTCTGATAGTGCTTGAAAGGAGAAACCCCACATGTAAGAGTCAGTGTTGTCACGATGACAAGCTAAAGGACACAGAGTTTGAAGTGAGACCCTGACTTCCAATAAAAGCACTCGATAGATCATGACATCAGTTTCTGGACACTTTCTGGAACTTTTGACCCTCTGACATCATGAATTAAAAGCAAAAATGCATCCGTCTTCTCCGTTCAGCTTTTAGAAACTCTTTTTGTTCTGACAAAGTGTATGTTACAATGAACTTTACATTTATGGTTTATGGATTAAAAGACATTGATCAATATTTTATGGTATAGTTTTATTTTATGGTATATGAAGAATTGATTTGTATCAATTGTAAGTGTAAGTAAACTTCTGATCTCAATACAGCATGGGAACATATATGGTCAAAGAGATTTGTAAATAAGTGAAAATTCACCTTTTCTCTGCTCTCTCTTTCTCTCTCTCTCTCTGTGTCACTCTCTCTCTCTCTCTCTCTCTCTCTCTGTCTCTTTGAAACAGCCTTCGTATATCTTTGGAGGGCGCCCAGACACTCCCCTTAACTTGTTGAAAAGGCAGAGCTATCAGGAGGATCTAAAAGGCCAAGCATCCTGCCACCGACAGAAACAAAAGTTCAACCAACAGAGCCAGGACTTTATAGACCACTTACAGCAAGTCCAGCTTTCCCATGAGTGAGTCTATGTGAGTCTGTAAAATGTAGTCTAACCAGGTAGCCTGACAGGCCATCCTATAACATGAATGATCAATAGACTGGGCTCAATACAATACTAGAGGCGAAGAATGTCAATGCCAAAGCCTATTCAACCGACCACTATTCTTGGCCACTGTCACCAGCCCCGTCATTATCTTGCTAAGCCCGCCCAACGACTTCCCACAAACATTGAGAATTTTGAATGCTCTTTCCACACCTATGGTGCATCGCTAGGCAAAAAAATATTTGCTGCTGGTAGGGTGCGTCTAGATTTCTATTGTAGATCCCTCCAGGATCTTGTGCGGCTCTTTTTTTTTTTTGGTCCATCCAAAACCTAAAGTTGAAATCACTAATCATTGGTTATGGTATATTATAAATGACAAAATTAATAATAATTGATCAAATGAATTCATTATGGCTCTGCAAAATGCTGAAGTAGGTTTCACAGACTTGGAAAGGGCCTTCCCTAGCCTAGCACGCCATCCTATGTTCTCCACCAAAAGATTTTGGCGCCGCACATAGTCTAGCCAAAGCAGCCCAGCTCGGTTCGCTCACGGTTTAGCCAATCACCAAACAGTTGAGAGTGGTG
>JASCQY010085712.1:0-17206 GCA_030264315.1 Sardinella tawilis
CTAGATCTTGAATCAAACTGCTTTGTAATTTTACAATATATTTTACATAGGTTTCAGGCCAGACATATTTACACATATTTACATACATATACATTTACATATATTTCTCTGTTTTTTTTCCGTATGGGTGCACTCTGAACTTGCTTTTATACATGTGGTCACAGCATTAGCAACAAGTGTCTTCAATTTTGAGTTATTGAGTGTAATGAATGACGCCAGGTATGTTCATTGTGTTAAAATATTGCTGACTGTGGCAAGCATTTTGCATCACATGAGCTTTCATTTGAGAATATGGGCAGAGTTCTTTTGCAACTTGTGTTTTAGCAAGGAAAAATGTGTTTACATTTGTGAGAATGGAGGATTGTGTTTTGTGAATTGTGTCTTCATGTGAAATGTGTTTATGATATTGGCAAATTGAAAATCTGTCGTTGGTTAGTTAGTTAGTTACTTACTTATTCGAGCCCACAGTCCACAGCTGATTGACATATTTAATTGTCATATTACTGTTTCTGATTTAGCAACTGTGAGTGGTTTATGAAGAAGATTGCAAGTAATGACAAAAAAAGTACAATCCCAGACCCTGTCTATAAGTTGAACAGCATTCCTCCATGCACAGAGCTGATTGGAGCCTCTGCTGGTCTTACCAGGGTTCTGCGTTATAGGATGGCTTGTCAGGCTAGATCTCGAAATTCGAGCAGTAAGCATCTGAAGTGCACTGAACTGGTATTGCCTCCTATTCATACTCTGTACTACTGTAAATGCTGCTCACCTCTAAGAGTCTTTTCTGAAATGTGAAATGGTCATGGTTATTGGTATAATTGTCAGTCTTTTTTTCAGAGGATGTGTGTCTGAGGGAGATGGAGAGGTTTCTTAGGGACCTCTCCCCACCCACCAACCAACCCGCCAGACCTGCACTTGCAGCCTCAGACTGGGGTGTGAGGAGCAGCGCCACCGCAGAGAGATGGCAGGAGGCCAGACCTCAGTTAATTGACAACATGCTGCGGTCCCATTTCAACCATGAGGTTGAATGTAGCAGATGTCAGCAAGGCAAGGCTGTCATCAAATGTGCAGAGTGTATGCCACACTCACAGTTGTGCTGTGAGTGTGACCAGCTCATCCATCAGCGATACACTCTGCACAACAGATGTTCAGTCTTGCAAGACTTTTCTTGCCCCATCCCCTCTACCATCATCCTTAAGAAGGAGCATGCTGGTCACTCCACAGTCCCATGTGGTAAGTACTTTAATACATACAAATAATTTTCTACTATATTAGTGTCAAGTTTTTGCAATGTTGTTTTGGTCTTTTCTTCTCCTTTTCAGCACGGATTTTGCCCATGGAGCTACCAAAGTCGATGTGCAAGTGTGAGGAAGCCAGCATCTCCATCACACCAGGGAGGTCTGTGGTTTTTGTTAACATCAATGGTAAGATCATAGGAAACACAGTCACGTGCAAACACTGCTGTCACTAACATATAAGTCCTGCAAAACTGACAATCAAAAGGGACAGAGAGACTAGAAAAAGCAAAACAGTTTACGACCAACACACCAACTGACAGACAGACACATTTATATTCAAATTTTAAGGTGGTATACCATTCCAAAAATCACTTTGAGCCTTACTGCCCTCAGATGGCGCTGACCAACTTTCAATTGTCTGCTTTAACATTACAGTTTTTCTCTGTTGGTTTGGCTCATTTCTTGAAATAGAAATTACATTCTTAAAACTATAAGATCATTTGGCCAAACATTCTGCGCAACATTACAGCTCACTAGCAAAAGCTCATATCTCTCCCAAAACTGTTCAGGCATGCTTCAAAACTAGTTTCAGTACTAGAGTCAGTACTATCAAAATTGCAAAGATCCTTCTCTATTGCTTTGTCTCATTTGTATCCACTTTGTTCTTTTGTCAAAATATACCTAGATGGTTCAGCACTAAACTAAATTACTTTCGCATAGTCAGTGCCCCCATAATGCACTTCCCTTTGGCATTCCCTAAGCACTGCAAGTTAAAAGGCTTGAGGCAGAGATGTATAAAAGGACTTTACAGTTAGAGCAGCCTCCAAAGTTTGACATCACATACACTCTACTCATACTGCTAAGGAAATTGTAACCATTTTTATTCACACACATAAAGTAATTGCCACAGATTGGATGCATACAGTTTTTCTCAATTGGATTGGCTCATTTCTTGAAACAGAAATCACATTCTCAAAATAACATCTTTCAATTGCCATTCTGTATGTTCCTGACTAATTTTGACAATTGAACAGATTTTTGTACATATTATGACTTACACAATGAAATCATGCTGACATGCATTGGAGAGAACAACCCTTGGACTCAACTAATCATTTTAGATCAGATTTTAGAAAATGTGTGGAATGTGGGCTCATTTTTGCTAACTGTAGGCTACTTGTACATAACCATTTGCAAAGATGCACTGACACACTTCAAGTTCAAGTTCAAGTTCAAGTTCAAGTTCAAGTTCATTTATTTGTCACATACATAATCATAACAATGTACAATTTGCAGTGAAATGTGGGACTGGTAGACTCCACAGACTGTGTAGTTTAAAATTAAATAATTAGATAAATAATTAAATGATAAAATACAGTACAACAATTCAAACAAGACTTTTTCTTCATGTTATTTTGAGAATGAGATTTGTCCATGTTATTTTAAGAATGTAATATCTGTTTCAAGAAATGATCCAAACCAATGGAGAAAAAGTGTAATCTTCCCCTTCAAAAGCTTTCTGTATAGCATTTTGTTAGGATGTTTTCTCCATTTGTATCAATAACAATATCAATACACGCAGGAGATATCCTGTATGGATCGTCAGTCTATAACCCTATTGTTCAAGGTCACCAAGTGATGTCAGTAAGAAAAAAGAAGGAAAACAATTCCTTACTTTCATTTACAGTAACTTACTTTCAGTTAATTTCCGCTAGATTGTGGTTCGTTTATCAGTCTATGTTGCATACAATTTTCCCACAGACAGAATTCACTGAGCTTTAATAACAGGGCTATTCATGGATTCCCACCAACTATCCTTTAAAGTCATTTAGACATTAATGTATCCTTTTTTTCTAGGACGATACGATCTCAGCCTGCCACTGATGCGGTGTGGCAACTACTGTGCAAGCTGGACACCTCAGCTATTAGATGTCCAGCTGAGTGGTTACTGGCCAGCCACCACACATTCCTCAACAATTTTTGATGTGGGAGTCTTTCACTTCTTCAGAGAAATGAAGCTAGCTGCTCCAGGAACCTCTCGGCTGACATTCATTAGGATGCTGAATGCCCAGACTACAATGCATGGAAGGGTGTGTTGGCCTGTAGTTCTTTTCCAGAAAGACAATATTTTTGCACAAGCACAATACTTGTGACTATAATTATACATGCATAACAAAAATTTACATTTTGAACAGACGGGTAAAGTGTGCTCCAGCACATTTTTCAGAAGTTTTATGGAATGGGTCATCGCCTCCTATGAGGTAGACAAATTGTGCTGTGAGCAGCCATTTACCTGCCCTGCCTGCACTCCACACATTGTGGCAGTGTCCGTGGATGGCAACAAGAAGCATTACCGCTTCAAAAAGAACAGGTTTGTTGATGTTATGGCTCTTTTTTAACCCTGTTCATGTTTTCTATCTCTAAATTATTATGTAATTTTATTTCTCAATTTTGATATACTGTACAAAATTATCTGTTACAATGTTGTATTGCTTGCTTCTTTGGATGTTGTCCCTGTGGCGTAATTGGTCAGCGCGCATTCGGCTGCTAAATGAAAGGTTGGTGGTTCGAGCCCACCCAGAGACATGCTCTTTTAGGGCAACATTAACTGTAGCTTTGGAAAGAACAGAGGCTTAGTTTATGTCATAGCTCATTCTTTAACCGTGTTCATGTTGGAGCCCACCCAGGCATGTGCTCTTTTGGGCAGCCATGACCTACAATATACTGTAGGGCTTTGGGCTTGTAACCGAAGGCTTGCCCGTTCAGTGGCCCATGGCTGAAGTGCCCTTGAGCAAGGCACCTAACCCTTCAGTGCTCCCCGGGCCAATTGCGCTGGGTTAGTGTGTGCTGCACCTCACTGTGTGTTCACTGTGTCGTGTGTTTTCATTAAATCACTGTCACTATAAAAGCAGAGTAATCTGTTTCACATTGTCATTCCATATGGACCCGTTCAGCATGTAAACAAAAACAATGACAAAACAATGCTTGAACATTCTATTTTTGCCCCCAACTACTTCCTGTTACATTAACATAACATAATGGAGGAAGTCCTTTGGGGCCAGCAATGGAACTAGAACCTGAACGGGTCCATAACTTGCCAGAATATATAATAGTGCCTGGTTATTTGTTGGATAGTTTCTTACATGAAGATATTAAAATTGCTGTGCATGTTCTGCAGCTCTCAGGAACGGGGCTACTTTGATGGTGTCTTCCTCTGTGAAGACAGTGCTGTATCGTCATTTGTGGAGGACATACACCAGCGATCCAAACATGTAAGTTGTCTGTTCATATACCCACTTTTATACCATTAGGTCTTCTTTACACCAGGACAATGAACAGGTTTGTGGCCAAAACTGATACTACAATAACATTCAAAATGCTACCATAGTATTCCCTCCCCAGATAGATGTAGAGTGGCACAACAGGACAAAACAAATAATACACGCATAGTATGATAAAATCAACATTAGTGGAGGGCTGCAACTTCCCTTTTATAATGACTGGATAATCTAGCTGGATTGCTGTTGTCAGTGATAAAACTATTTAAATGATCGTGATTTTTTAATGTCTAGTGAAATACTAGGTCCATTTTATTTACATTTCATTTACATTTGTTTCTTACATAATGTTCCTTTAAGTTTTCATTTTCTCCGAAGTTGTATCTGAAGTAATGTTTTTGTAGGAGTCAGGAAGGGGTGTATGCGGCAAGGCTCTTTTGAATGCTGCAAAAGAGACAAGCAAAAAGAGTAACACCACTATTGATGAACAGGTAACTTATTTGTTACAGTTGTTATGTGATCCTAGTTTAATTTAAATAGAAGGCAATATTGAACATTATATCATTGTCATGTCTTCCTTAGGGCCTAGAGGTGGCAGTTTGTCGCCATGGCATTATCCTGCGTGCCCTGAATATGTACCAGTAAGGCTTTTAAAACTTGTATTATTTATTTTGACACATTAAAGGAGCCCTATGTAAGATTGTGGCCAAAAACTGGTACTGCAATAACAAACAAATACAAACAAAAACTAACAGAACATAGTATTCTCCACTCTTCCTCCCAGACAACATTTTGCAAGCTAGGTTGCCAAAATCAGAGAGGTGGAGGGTGTTTCAACGGGCCAAAATACATAAACTGCGAATAGTAAACACAAAGTGACAACGTAAACACAAGTTGAAGGCTGCAAATTCAATTTTGTAATGCCGATATTTTGGCTGGATTACTGTTGTCAGTGATAAAAGTATTTTAAATTATCATGATTCTTTAATGTCTTCCAATGTATCTAGGCTATTTTATGATTAATTTACATTCATTTCTTACATACAGCTCCTTTAAGTCAAGTCAAATTTATTTCTATAGCACATTTAACAAACAACAGGAGTTGACCCAAAGTGCTTCACAGGTAGAGTAAAACATTTACACAAAGATTGTAAGCCAAACATAAGTGGAACAAATAACAAGAATAAAACTGTAAAGAGGTGATTTTTTTAAGTTAGATCTAAAACTGAAAATGTTTGAAAATGTTTCACATGACTTGATGTGTTGTGGGAGACTGTTCCAAAGTTTGGGAGCCACAACTGAAAAACAACGATCGCCTTTGGTCTTAAGGCGTGTATTGGGGACAGGGAGGAGTTGTTGAGATGATGACCTTAGTGACCTAGGGGCAGAGTACAGGGTTATGAGTTCTATTATATATGAAGGAACCTGCCCATTAAGGGCTTTAAAAACAAAAAGTTAAATTTTGAAATCAATTCTGTATTTAATGTGTAGCCAGTGCAAGCGGGCCAGAACAGGAGAGACGTGCTCTCTTTTCTTAATGCCTGTTAAAAGCCCAGCAGCGGCATTTTGCACCATTTGTAACCTGTTGATATTGGCCTGAGTTAAGACAGTGTACAGCAAGTTACAGTAGTCCAGACATGAAGAAATAAAAGCATGTGTAACTGTTTAAAGGTCCTGAATAGATAAAAATTGTTTCAGTTGCAGTAAGCCTTTATATTGACCAGATAAGCCTTTAGTCTCTCCAGAGTGGAGAAATTTATCTTGGGCAAGGGTCTGACGTGGGAATTCCTAAAATCAAAATCACAATCTTCATCTTTTTACGCACACTTCTTGCATTGCACACAGAGTGATATATTGCCTAATGTATTGCACACTACCTCATGTACTGCTTACAGCCAACAGTATTGCATCCAACCCTTAAATAATGCGTATCTATCTATCTATCTATCTATCTATCTATCTATCTATCTATCTATCTATCTATCTATAGGAGTGAGATATATGCATATCCAATGTATTTACAAAAGGAAATTGCAGATAGCCACCCAACTTTCTTCTGTATGGATGTCATATGCCAGTATTGGCCCTACTTGGAGAGAGTGGTTAGGTCCTGCCCAGAGTACAGGCACCTTCTGTCCATGAAGCCCTTACTGTCCGTCCTCCATGCAAAAGCCCATGGAATCAAATGCGAGGTAATTTTATGTTCCCTTGTTTTACAGTTTTTCTAAGTCGCTTTGGTGCTTTTCACAGATCTGAATGTGAATTCTAATAAAAAAGCACTAACTGCCGTGCAAATGTAAATCGTGATGTGAGAAAAGCACCAAAGCGACTTACAAAAACTGTAAAAATAAGTATTCATTCAATTGTCTTTACTTTAATTTACTTTATTTTCTTATTACAACAAACAGAACCTTTGATCAGGTCATCAGGCCTTAAAGCTTCTGTTTGTTGTAGCTAACAAGAGCGTGCTGTTCTGTGTTTTGGTTTTTTTTTTTTTTGCCTTGTATTTGGGTCAATAAACTAATTTTACAGATAAACTGGAGTGCAGGAAATCAGGATGGGGCTGGTTCCACCCTGGGAGAGGAAGTGGAGATGGCAAATTCTTTCCTTTCCAGGATTGCCATTAACACAAAGTTTATGGGAAAAGGAGGTTAGTTTTGCATATGATTGTATATGCCCAAGGCTAAGATGCATGAACCCTCTCATAGTCAAGGCATTAATATTTGTATCTTCTTCAATAGCCCGGACTGACATGCTGACGATGCAGGTCATGGACTGGAATGAAAAAAAAATAGAAAACATGTGCAACACATTGTGCACAAGATTTCGGAAAGTAAGTGTAAACGTGATAGACACAGTAATTGTGCAATCTTTCGTTTAAGTATGGTTACATATATATATTATTTTTCTTTGAGTATCAAAGGTAAACTTGTCATTGTAACAATTAAATTAAGTGAACATATGGTCCGTCTACTTATAAATTAAGTATCTCTCTATCCTTTTATGTAGACACAATTGGCTCTTCAAAGGGAGAAGGACAGTTTAGACACCATGAAGGCAGAGATGTCTGCTGACAACACAACTGTGCAGCGTTGGGTCAACGACATAAAGGAATGGGCTTCCCACGGTAGGCATATATCTAGTCATGGCCTATTATATACCCATGGGTTTTTGGCTTGCCAGTGAACAATGGCTTCTTTGAGTAAGGCACCTAACCCCTCACTGCTCCACAGACGTCACTATAAGCTGGGAGCCAACTGCGCCAAGTTAGTGTGTGGTGCACCTCATTTGTGTGTTCACTGTGTGCTGTGCTGTGTGCTAATCATCTCCGGAGGTTATGTTTTTGGTCGAGTCTGTCTGTTTTTTTTTTGGTCTGTTAGCAAGATAACTCCAAACTACTGCACAGATTTGAATGACATTTTTGGACAACGTTGGTATTGGGACAAAGACCATGATTTTTGGTGGTGATCAGTCATACTGTCTGGAATTTGTATTTGGCCTTGGCCGAGGTTTGAACTCGATACATAGGCTGAACATAAACACACACACACATTCATAAGCACACACACACTCTGTTTTGATCAAACTTGGTACATAAACTTAACATTCACACACACACACACACACACACACACACACATACACACACACACACACACACACACACACACACACACACACACACACACACACACACACACTCAAGCGTCGATATCACCACCTTACAGCAACAAAGTTATAGTCTCAATATTACAGATTAGCAAATTTAGTAACCTATATGGGGTCATCCCTATGTTCCCCATATTGATTAAGGTAAGGCTTAGGTTTAGGGTTACATGATTACATTTTTGTGGAGATCGTCACGCCATTTGATTGTATCGGGTCAATGGGTCATTTGCACCAAAAAATCATCTACACAAATGTATCAACTGCTCTGACCTATAAGTAGGAAATCGTTTCTCATTTTACATTGCATAGAAAGGCCTACGGACAGCAGGGATTCCTTATCTGAACTGAGGAGAAGAATTGAGGAGACTTCTCTTGGTTTAAGACAACGCAGATTGCGCATGTACAGTCAAACAGGTATAAATGAAAATGTGAAAAAATACTCGTTATGATATTTTGGTGGCATGTGTATGATTCTGTTGGTTTTTATTGCCTTCATTCAGATGGGACAGTATCCAGTGACAGTAAATGAGTGGGAGAGAGATACAAAGTAGGAAATGATCTGGGGTCAGACTCGGGCCCGGGTCCCTGGATTCATGGTGTAACACACTACCCGCTCAGCCATGGCACCCTTTTTGTGATATTTTGCAGACAGCAGCTCTGGTCGCTCTGTGATCCGTAGTCGCATGTGGAGGGACAGGAAGCAACTGGAGATGCTAGTAGCACGGCATGATGACATGGTGCAACCCCTTCAGAAAATCGGTGCCTTCAGCAACACACTACAAGCTGGTTATATATTTCCTTGGCTTCAACCTGATAGTGGTATGTAGTTATATTTTATTATTTTATACACAATTATTTTTTAAATAATAATGCAGATAACTAAGCTGTTTATATATACTGTATATATATATATATATATATATATATATATTTATTTATTTATAGATGGCATGGATTTCCTCTCCAAAAAGAAAGTGTTTGATAAAGTAATGCATGTGAGAAGATTGGAGGAGGAGATGGCAATCCTTGTCACTGAAGTCAGGCAGCATTGGGAGTTCCTGAAGAAAAGGGTACAGTCCTTAGACCCATCATTTCATCCTGACAGTAAGTTATTTTTATTATTTTTTCAATATTTTAAGTATAGAAAAGAACAATGAAAAATACAACCAAAAAAAAATATTACTCTTGACCCTAGAGTGCTCTCTGAATCAAGCTCACACTATCACTAGTCAGGTCTCTTCTTAAAAATACCTTTGTGTTCTTATGGACAGATCACTGACGATACAGAGATAGAGATATATAGATATATAGAGAGTGTGCACTATGCTTCAGCAGAAGATATATATTTTCAAAGCTCAAGACTGTATGGTGTGAGTAGCAGGCTTTTTTTAATGATTTTAGAGAGTGTGATACTGTATGGCATGCAAACCTGGTATGGAAATCTGACTATTCAGTTCAAGTACAAGTTGGGGAGTGTGATGACTCTGATCAAAACTGCACTTAGGATAGTAGGTCACCCAAACCCGGGTACATGTAATCTGTCAATGAAAAGTCAGTGCGAAGGGAGGCTCCCACTGTTGGCAAATTTTAAATCTCTAGAGTATAGACCAATCTGTTCTCAGATGCTTTCTACTAACTGCTGTATTTTTTAAAATTTCTTTTAAACTTTATTTCATTTCATTTACTTTATTTAATTGAATGACTTTATTGTCTCTATACAAAGTTTATTAGGGAGAGTCTGTACTGGGTGGTATTTCATAGTATTTCATAGTAACCCAACCTATGTGTGTGTACTGTAAGTGGTTCACAGTGAAAGAAATATATAATTTCATTGTAATAACCTACTCTAACTGTAAGAGACCTTCACCGTAGGTGATTGCATTTCTCTGTTCATCATTTTGTTTCTCTCATTTATTGTTTTCTGGTATTTTTTTATGTAATTTTGTTTCTTATTTTTCCGTGTTCTTTGCCTTATGAAATGCACTTTGCCTTGTCTTCCTCTCAAGGCAGCAACTACAACCTCTCACAGGAAGGACTACAAGGGCTTCAGTCTGAAAGAAAAAAAAGAAAATCTCGCCTGGAATCACAGATCAACATAGTCCAAGAAAAATACAAGACACTAACAGAGGCCGCCATTGAGGGAAATTTACAACACATGCAGGATGAAGAGGAAGAAGAAGAGGAAGTTTTCACTACGCTAGACTCTGAACTCAGCTCTGAGGGGGAAGACTCTATGTAATTTTTACTCCCATCTCATGGTTACATTTGATTTTGCATGCATTGCAACAACCAAGCAATAAGTTATAACATATAGATATAGATAGTGTCAATTCAACCAAGGTCCACGCACTTCGGTCTCAAAAAAATCTGAAAAAAATACCAAGTGTACCTATTATACCTATGATACCCAGGAAACACTCTGTACATTTTTGTTCTATTAAGATTAATCCTTTCCAAGTTACAGCCAGTTTTATGGAGGGAGGGGGGTGTTGATTTTCTTTGGCCTCTTTTTTTGGGCCAAGTTAACAAGCCCATTGCTCAAGAACTAAACCACGTAGGAGGCTCAAATATTGCATGCTGGTACATAAATATGAATAATATGTAGCTGAATTGTCAACTTTACTCTGGATGATCCTGCATGGTCACAGTTGTCCCTCAAAGTTGATCAAAATTTGATTGGTGTTTTTGGCTGGGCTCTGTTGAGACCTTCAGAAGACACATTTTCACTCAACATAGGCTCTTGATTTTTTTTCCTTATCGAGATAAGTAGAAACACTTACACAAAAAGCAACTAATGAAAAAGGAATTCCATTAGGGTTTGAACAGCAGACCTCACAATTCTGAAAAATCATTTTGCATCTCATTTTCAGAGCACCCTAAGGCCTTGTGGGAATGTACGAAGATTTTTTAAATATTTTTTTCTTTAATCTCCATGATCTCTTCTTTTTAAAAACACTGATTTGACTTGCCTTATGTGATTCTTTCTGTATTACTTTCCACCCTAAACAGACCCTAACAGCCTAAAACGGCAATAAAATTTTGATCAACTTTGAGGGACAGCTGTGACCGTGCAGGATCATCCAGACCAAATGTGACAATTCAGCTAAATGCTATTAGGCCTACTATGTATGTACTAGCAGGCAATATTTGAGCCTCCTACATGGTTTAGTTCTTGCACAATGGGCTTGTGAACATGGCCAAAAAAAAGAGGACGCACAAAATCGACACCTCCCTCCCTCCATATAACTCCATATAACAGCATCCCTTTTGAAATCTCTCTGCCATTAGGCTAACATTACAGCTTTCCACCTACGATGTGATGCAACCCCGATATTAATCCTTATTTTGTTAATTCACCTGTTCTGTTGTCTTTATAACCCTTTTTTGCCGACGCGGACTCTTTCTCATAAGTATGGTCTTGCATTATGACCAAAGGTGCAGTGAAGTCCAACTTTTGCCGGATAACTAATGCTTTCTCTCACCGTTCCTTTGTAAAACGCGAAAACGCACGCTTTATGTCCGCTTTGGCACTTCATAACCCGGAAGAGGCCTCCATGTTCACGCCCCGCTCAATGCAAATACATATAAGTGATTGATTTGGGGTGTTGGTGTTTTAAGGTGATTCATGATTATTTTATATATGAGAAGAGCGTTCTTTCTTGTCCCAAACATAAGTAGTTGTCTTCATCCTATTTTCTTTTTTTATTTATTCCTGTTTTGATTTTCCTTATGATGGAGCCACACTGTTTGAAGTTAGTGCATACAATTTGCAATTTGTTATATTTTAATATATTTTAAGAGCTTGCATGTTAAGGCTTGTATGTTGCATATATATATGTATATAAACTTTTGAGACCGTATTTATATATATATATATATATATATATATATATATATATAAATACGGTCTCAAAAGTTTAGTATTTTACATAATGTACAACCTTATCTTGCCTGACTTCACCGAGAAGAGATTTATATCTCAATTCAGGTGTGTGTAGTGTACATTACTTACCCACAACCGAATAACACAGTCAGTATTTTCTAAGGATGTAACATGGAGATAGATCTGTTGAAGTAGCCTAAACCATATATTTCCTAAAGGGTTATGATTTGTAGATATCATTTAATGTATTATAAGGCAGGTCACACCTTTCTGTGTGCAAGATATCCCTATTCAAATGTAGTTAATGTCCAGTGCTTATCGATAACCAAATGTCACAGTCAGTAGTTTTTAGGGTGTAACATAGTGCTAGATCTGTTGAAGTAGCCGAAATCATATATTTCTTGAAAGCTTATGATGTGTAGATGTCATTTAATGTATAATAAGGCAGGTCACAAATTTCTGTGTGCAAGATATCCCTATTCAAACATGGTTAATGTGTAACGCTTATCAAAGACCAAATGTCAGTCAGTAATTTTTAGGGTGTAACATGGAGATAGATCTGTTGAAGTAGCCTAAATCATATATTTTCTGAAAGCTTATTGTGTGTAGATGTCATTTAATGTATAATGAGGCAGGTCACACCTTTCTCTGTGCAAGATATCCCTATTCAAACGTAGTTAATGTCTAACGCTTATTGAAGACCAAATGTCACAGTCAGTAGTTTTTAGGGTGTAACATGGAGATAGATCTGTTGAAGTAGCCTAAATAATATATTTTCTGAAAGCTTCTTGTGTGTAGATGTCATTTAATGTATAATGAGGCAGGTCACAGCACAGGTACTCACACAGTCACACACACACACCAACTTTTACAAAGACACACACACACACACAGTACACACACACCAACTTTTACAAAGACACGCACACACACACACAGTACAGACAGACAAACACACAGTAATGCAACACCCATACACATTACACAGACAGGGACACAACTACAACCCTCCCCCCACCACACCCAACGCACACACACACATTTAGACAGTGCAGATGCACATAGCACAGCCGCACACACAGGATCTATAAAAAAGTGATGTTTTGTATCTCTTGATGTCTTTGGTGTATAGATGTCAAACTTGATGTAAAGGCATATGGCCACATCTCTGACATTGCCAATACCGCGCCCCATTTGAGCAAAGACAATCCAGCAGTTTCTACAGGAAATGCAATTGAATTGTTCTTACTGTTTCATCAATGGTGGTGGTTGTCTAATGTTTGATATTGTTTAGTCATGTGCACGTATTTATTTTGTTTTCCAGGCGCATCCAGAGGAACAAAGCAATAAAAGAACTGACAGCCAAACCCAAGCAACCAGGCAGCCAAAACATTTTCAGCACTGACTTTGAACGCTTTGGACTGCCACCCAGAAAGCCACTTGTCCAGGAGTTGTATAACCACATTACACTGAAAGTTTACATTGCTGCACCTCAGTCGCAAAACTATCCGCTGATATTTTTGCTCTTAGATTGGAGATTTGAAAGATGTGCCACACAGAATTTAATTTCTCCCAGTCACACACACACAAACACACGCGCGCACACACACACACGCACCTGACTGCCACACTTTTTATGCCACACTTCCTTGCATCCCTCACTCATAGGACTTCTTACCTCTTACTGTACCTTCTCTACACACACACACACACACACACACACACACACACACACACACACACACACACACACACACCTTATACACCCCACACTTCTCATGCATTCCTCAACACCCATAGCACTTATGTTTTCTGCGCACGCACGCACACACACACACACACACACACACACACACACTTTTCAAAAAACCATCTACATCAAATAAATATTACCTGCCATTTTATTGGCGTCACAAGAGGTGAGACATGTAAATCATTTCATTATTGACCAACAAAACCCTTGTCTAAAGTCAGTGGTGGCCCTCTTGGTATGTTGCAGGTGCATTACCTAAATGTGCACATAGGCAGGTGTACGGGATAGGCTTACTCACCAGCACATTGAATGCACAATCATCCAAAAAAAAAGAGAATACGAATGCATAATTAATTTTGACAAAGGTTGGGGGATTCTTTGAAGTCAAAGGAAAAATGTTAACGACAGCATTGTGGCCTTGTATGTTTGTCTTTCTGCCACAGGGCCTTGGCCAACCGGAACAGCCATGAGATGATGATGCGCATGAGCTCTCGGACAGCTGATTGCCTGGTCGGCCGCACAGGAACACGGTTGACACAGATATAGCAGCGACTCCAGTCACAGACCAAGTAGCAGCAGCAGCACCTTCACCGGAGACGGCCTGGGATGTTTGCCTGGCAAAAGATGTTTGCCTGGCTGCCAGTTCCACGGCAGCCAGGACAACAGCAGCAGTAGCAACACTTCCATCGCAGAATGTACCCGATGTCTGTCTGGTAGCAGCCTGCAGAGGGAACCCCATAGGCAGACTTCGCTAAGCCGCCGTTGGACCACAGCTATGTCTATCTTCTTCTCATTTCTTTGTCTCTCCATCAGTGTAATAATATTCACTTCTCTTTCACCTACACTGTAAATACTCATATTTGCTTATACTCACTCAGACTCTCCCCCCACACTTAGTGTGGTGCCACTACCACTGAATGTGCCATGCTAAAGTATTCCCAGTTCAGCCATAACAAAATAAAAAGCCATATCACTGGCTACAACCTGACTGCTCATGTCTCACCACCTCCTCTGGTTTCTTCTGTGTTTTCTCTGTATGCAGGTCTTCAGACACACACCAGCCTTGTGTCCAGTGGATCAAAGCCTGAACTCACCACCAAATGGTTAGGATATGTATGAGCCATATTCAGTCTTTTAATATGCAAATTATCTTCATCCTTCCTTCATCCAAATTATATTCATCCTTGTTAAGCTGGCAACAGTTTTTTTTATCCAGAATTTGATATGGTGGAATGTCCAGGCAAGGCAGTTTAAAGTAATCTGCAGGAGTCATTACGAGTTATGTGTGTTTCAGTGACCGATTGAAACGTTGTGATTTGCTGTCTGAGAGGGCAAAGCAAATTGACCCAAGCGGGTGGGGTGACTTGTGGGCTAGTGGAAACGGGGCTATTGGAAACGGGGCTATTGAGATTGCCATACACAAATTTAAATCTCTTATTTTTGCTTTCCAGGTTGGCTACTATCAACCTTATTACCACAGAAAAAAAGAGGAGGAAGACCCAGCCAATCTGTCTCTGTGAATGAATTTGTGTCTTGGTTTTTCCCACTGAATGGATTCCACATGCATCTTTTTGTCAAGCACTTTTGACTTCACAGTCTAGGGGTCGTCTGCATTGTATCCTCCTGGTCAGTGCAACTACATGGAGTTTTTTGCAGTTACATTTTTAATGTGAACTCTTGTCTGGTCTGCTCATCTTTCCTGTGACCCGAACTACTATAATGCAACTAATGCTTATATCAGGCATCTCTGCCTCAGCCACCCAGTGGGGTATACCTGAGGAGTCATGACTTTTGAAATGCATAGATTCACAGCCTTTGTTCAGAGGGATTTTTCGTGGCCTAATTTATGACTGTACACAGACTGGTAATTGTACACGGCATGCTAAAAGAAAATGTATGTTTAGGATGGTTTTAATAGCTTTACCTTAATGCTGTCTGTAATGTATGTTGCTTCATCAATGTCTGTTTACTTCAAAGGACCTGTCCAGCCACTTCTGAACATAATGCGATTTTGTTGTTTCTCCCAACAAAGCCAAATTATTTGGAATACACATGAATGAATACATTCTGACCTTGATAATTTGTAATGTAAGGCTTTGTTTTGAATGTCCCATGCATGTCCTAATTCAACTTGAAACTTAAAATTTGAAACTGGTATGAAGACACAATTTTCTTCTGAATCTATTGTACTGGAATGTACTCTAATGTATTCTACCGGTAGTATTGTTTTTATATGATTTCCTTAAATGTCAGATTAACTTTCCTGCTGAAGCATTCATCTTCATTCGTCTTATACTCTACATGTGCATTCTTAAATAGTTTACACATAATAAAAATGCTCACATTTTGATCTGTCCTGATTGTTGTGTTGTGCTGAAAAAGGGTAGTGCTTTCTTTTATGCACAGACACATTCATAAACCACTAAAACATGCATAATTATTTAAGATAAGGTGATTGACATTGATGTTATTGTGCTGGAAGGTCCAGTGCTTTGGCTAATCTAAGGCAGTACAGATTTAATATAGGCCTACTATTCCTGTGTCTGTATGCATTAAATAAATAAAAAAAAAACATTGAGAATATATGTATATATAAATATAATATATGAAATTGGTCCCATAGGCATGATTTGCTGTGCTGAGTGATCCCAAGAAATATAGGCAACTGTTTTGGTGTGTTTCTACATTCTTACTTTTATCCAACGTGAGTCAACAGAGATGCATGAAAATAGACATATTGGCAACCAAGGACCGTCACTAATAAGTCAGTAAATCATTGGAAAACCACTCAAACATCCATATTTTTAATTGAATTGATAGATTGATGTGTGCTGTGCTGAAATAAAACAATGTTCAGTCTTCTGACTCACTGTACCAGCCGTGAGTTTACAGAGATGCGTGAAAATACATAATTTTGGCACCCAACGACTGTCACTTTTGATACTGATAAGTCAATAAATCATTGAAAAATCACTTAAACAGCCATATTTTAATTGAATTGATAGTTTGATGCGTGCTGTGCTGAAATAAACCGAATCTGACTCTCTGTACCTGCCGTGAGTCGACAGAGATGTGTGAAAATACAGAATTTTGGCACCAATCGGCTGTGATTTTTATTCAATAAAACATTCTAAAACCACTTAAACATCCATATTTTTAATTGAATTGATAGTTTGATGTGTGCTGTGCTGAAATAAAACCATTTTCAATCATCTGAATCACTGTACCCGCTGTGAGTCGACAGAGATGCGTGAAAATACAGAATTTTGGCACCAATCGGCTGTGATTTTTAGTCAATAAATCATTCAAAAACCACTTAAACATCCATATTTTTAATTGAATTGATAGTTTGATGTGTGCTGTGCTGAAATAAAACCATTTTCAA
>JASCQY010087772.1:0-19687 GCA_030264315.1 Sardinella tawilis
CACACACACACACACACACACACACACACACACACACACACACACACACACACACACACACACGCACACACACACACGCAAACAAATATTTATTCACACCCTTTTTTGATCATGTACTGCATGGCAGCACGCACATTCTTCTGATGCCAGTGGAGGGATGTAAACAGACTGGAGTAATGTACTGTATGAACGTACATCCCACCTGCCAAACTAAAAACTCATTACACTACTCCCTCTCTCTCTCCCTCTCTATCTCTCTATCTATCTCTGTCTCACTCACTCTCTCTGTCTGTCTCGTTTCGTTTCTATCTTTTTAAATTCCTTTTCAATCTTATCCTACTTTATTTTCTGTCTTAATGTTCGTGTGGGAACCAATTGTTTGCTTTCTAGACTTTTCCTGTGCCAGATTTCTCCTGCTTTAGCCTAAGCACAGATCCAGCCCCGGCTCCAAAAGCAGCTCTTTATAGGGAGGGACTTTAGTAGGGTAAGCCAGGGTAAACAGACTGGGGAATGATGAACTATTACACCCCATTTCTCCTAACACGTTTCCAACCATGCAAAAATGAGCATGCACGTATGCACGGATGTATGCATGCACACACACAAATGCACACATGCACACACACACACACACACACACACAAACACAAACACAAACACAAACACAAACACAAACACAAAACTACACATATGCATGCAAATGTACAGCACACACACACACACGCACACACACACTCACACTGCAAGCCCTTTCCCAGTAACCCATTTGAGATGACTTGGACTCATCTTCAGATTGGCTCTTTCGCTGTGCTTTGGCTGTAAATGTTTCAAACAGTTTCAAATGCCTGTGGTAAAGTCATCCTTTTTCTCAACCAGACGGATAGCTTGGAATAAATAAGAAATATGTGACATGCAATACAAACAGAACATAAAGTTCCTCTACAGTGAAATTGGTAAATTAGATTCACAGGCCATATCAGAGTAAATATTAGATTGGGTTTATGGTTGCCACAGTAAGTAAAGGGCTTTCAGTGGTGAGAACGTTTGGGATGGAACAGTAAAATGCCTTACAGTTAGTGAAACTGACATAATTGCTTTTGTTTTCAGCTGCCTGTTGTTTAAGAAACTGTTGATGTTCACATCAGTAAAATGTTGTAGAAACTGCAGAATTTGGAGAAAACTGCTTGTTAGATGCATAAGGCCAAGCTCAGTTGCAACAATGGGTCAAACCACACCATTTTAGTAATTGGTCTATGAACCTGATGCTAACCTGCAGTAAATTCACAATTACAGTCTCACTTCCTCCATTTCACCATGTTCACACACACACACACACACACACACACACACACACACACAAACACACATACACACACACACGGACACACACAGACAGACAGAGACACACACACACACACACACACACACACAGACACACACAAAACATACACAATTCCAACTCAATCGGTACTCTCATAGCACATAACGTAGGACTCACTCTTAGTGTTCATGGACACAGCTATGGCAGACTCCAGGCCCTTGTGGTGGACCAGGCATTTGACTGACACATCCTTCAGCAGCTCCGACTGCACCATCAGAGTGCTGATGACCTGAGTGGTCCCATCATCCAGTGGCTGGGACGTTGTCACCGGCTCCCCCTTGGTCCGGTTGTTGCCCTCCACGTTCCAGGCGATCTCCGAGGGCGGCCGCGACACGGCCGTGCAGTTGGCCTCAATGACCCCCGGAGACGTGGTCTTGTAGCTCACCTGGGGCTTAGGTAAAACTACAGGAAGAGAAACAGAAGAGAGAGAGAGAGAAAAAAACAGATAAAACACAGAAAGTATGATGGAGCATCAGACAGGCTAATAGGGTGTCTGTACCGACACATGTTTGAGTCTGATTTCCAAACCATCTCTGCCAATCAGAATAACAGAATAGCAAGAATAGCAAAACAATTGAAGACTATTGGTCATGGGGTGGGATCCGTTTCAATTTAAACAATATTGACAACATTGTTGACCAATTGCCTATGATCTCAAAACATGCCAGCATTCCTGAGAGGAACTGATAAAGTCAGAGGCATACCGTATAACTCCAGTATGAGGTATTTAGATTCCTGGTTCTACTTGATGCCCTGTTCTCAATTCCCATCCCTAGTTGACTTAGAAGTTCAGCAAGATCCAAAGACAGTCCTTAGATCCTGTCCACTGGCTATAAATGAACTACTACATCAGAAAATCTAAACTGATGGATAAATGGATTCCATATGGAACCCGGAATTCCAGTAGGACAAACTGCAAAATCTGGAAAAGTCATGGATACACAGTACATACTTTATGAAACAAAATTACAGTATAATGTAAACAAAATAATATCAGGCCTTGTTGGCTCATCTCTATATAAAAATGATCCTCAGCACATTGCGATGAATTAGACTTAACACAAAACAGAGTGAATTCAGAGGCGTCTCCCCCTCCAAGGGTGGGGCCTTGATAACAGTGTGAGGTAGGAATCCAGAAGCACACACACACACACACACACACACACACACACACACACACACAACTAATGCATTCGTATGGCCTGTCTGGTTCATATTATGTGTTCTGGGAATTTGGAAAGATTAGCTGGGGAGAGAAGAACAGTATTTTTCTCAGTGAATTGCCAGCATTTGCTGGAGATCATACAGGCCACTGGCGCTGAGGAGTTGGACCAGCAACAACGTGTCTGAGTCCTCAACTCTTCCTCTCTTCTTCAGTATTCTCTCTTATTCAGTATACTCAGCAAGGGTTACACACACACACACACACACACACACACACACACACACATAGAGCTGAGTATACTTCACACTCACACACACTTATGTAAGCGCACACCAGCACAAGCACGCAGACACACACACATGAATGCACACACACACACAAATGCACGCACGCACACACACACACACACACACACACACACACACACACACACACACACACACACACAGAGAGAGAGCTGAGTATGCTTCACACTGAAACAATGAACAATAAACTTTCTCTCTCGCTCAAACACAAACCATTACATATGCATGTACATTATACGCTGCACACACAATACCTCCTCTCCACACACACACACTGACCCTTATAATAAATACAGTACACACACACATACACACACACACACACACACGGGTTCTGTCTCACATAAGCAGAGTCAGCATGATACATGCCCAGCTGGAATGAGTGGTGTCTCAGTGTCATCTAGATGGAGCTACACTACTGACGTGTGTCTTTCTGTGAGAGCTGCTATAGCCGACAGACGATGGAAGAGAAATAATGAATCTGGTGTAAAGAGTGAATCTGACCTCATATCTGCTTATTTGTGGCAAAACCCAGGAAACATCACTAAACTCACTAAACTATCACCAAGGATCCCTAATCATTTCTAACTGCCTAACTGTGTGTACATTCAGAGACCATTAAACAATTTGACGTACACATAGCAAAAAGTGACTAAATTTAAGTTCCACTTGTAGTTACTTATAGTTCCACAATAGTGTACAATGAACATCATGGGCATTTAATAACACATTAACAGGTTCTGACTGCCATGAACCTGTAAGAGGACAAGCAGTCTCACACCTCCCTGTCTCAGGAGGGTGTGGACTAGTGAGAACACAGTGCAGCGGAAGTAAGAGGCCAAAGAACATTGGAACAGTGGGAGGATAACGTGATTTAAAAGTGCTCTCACAGGGCCAACAAAAGAGCTGCTGTCAACAAGCCACTACGGCAGAACAGAACAAGAGATTCACAGACAAAACGAAGATGGGAGAAAAACAAGTGAGTGTGTGTGTGTGTGTGTGTGTGTGTGTGTGTGTGTGTGTGTGTGTGTGTGTGAGGGGAGGGAGAGGACTGAGGTCTAACACCCTGAACTTGGACAGCAGGAATAAAGAAAGATGACCACAGAATGCAGAGAGGTGGCGACAGTGATCAATGAGCATGTCAACATGATTGAGATGGTGAGAGAGAAAGACAGACAGAGAGAGAAATAGAGAGAGATGCTAGAGAGAGAGAGAGTAAGAGAGAGACAGAGATGCCAGGAGGAGAAAATGAGTGCAAAAGAGAGAGAGAGAGAGAGAGAGAGAGAGAGATGCCAGGGAGAGCAAGTGAGAGCGAGACAAAGAGAAAGGGATAAGAAGGAGAGAGTGAGGGAAAGAGAAAGTGATAAGAGGAAGAGAGCTAGGGAAAGAGAGGGATGGAGAGGAGAGAAAGCGGGTAGTGTGTGCTGGCACAAACAGTGACACAGTCATGGCTTTGAGCTCTGGCTGAATAAATCATAGGCCTTACTCGCTCCCCTCTGCTCCCCTTACAATCTGCCCCTTTCACCATCTCTCTCTCCCTCTCTCTCTCTCTCTCTCTCTCTCTCTCTCTCTGTGTCCTTCTCTATCTTTCTATCTGTCTCTCTCTCTCCATCTCTCATTTGCACATACTTTCTCTTCCTTTTGGCCCAGTGTCATTCTCCGACAGTCTTGTTCCTGCTATCTCTCTCTTTCTCTTGTCTTTTCCACTCTCTCTCTTTCTGTCCTCTTCTAACAACATTTCTCTCGTTCTTTTTACATCCCTGTGTTCCTTGGCAGATTTGCGGCAACATTTCCAACACAAACAAAGAGGATCTTTAAACAGTGTATGAGAAGCAGAATATCTTCATGATTATTACAGCTGGTATGTATGTGTGTGTATGTGTTTGCGCGAGTGTGTGATGTGAGAAAAGTCTCTCTCTCTATATATATTGGCAGAGACAGGAACCCCTCCCATATAGAAGGCAGATACCAAACTGAGTGTGACCACCCTGTCTGTTGTGTCACACCCTGTGTGAACCTACAGTATGAGTTCTGAGTTCTGTGAAGAATAAAGATTTACAATAAGGTGAGCAGATTCCTGTCAAGTCCCGGATGAATTCATTGAATGTAAGCAGCCCTTTGCTTAGCCAGTGACTTTCTGCTAACGTGCGTTAGCCCTCCCCCCCGACCCCACCTCTAACCCCCACTGAAAAAAGCTATTGTGCAAGACAACAATTCTCCATGCAACAGCAGGCCTACATTCACATCGGTCACAGGGCAAACCCAGCACTGACCATCAGAGCAATGTCTCCACTCGTGAGAAAACACACACACACACACACATACACACACACACATTGCATGACCCTGCCTCCCATCCAGAATCCATTACACTCTCTCTCTCTCTCTCTCTCTCTCTCTCTCTCTCTCTCTCTCACACACACACACACACAAACACACACATACACTGTCTCTCATGTACATCTATCCAAATACCATACGCAATCCAAACATAATCACTGTGCAGTTTCACATGACAATAAACTAATTCATGAACTTGATATTTGACAAATAGCTTCTCTGTTGTTACATCCCGGCTTTAGCTCTTGCTATGGGTGGCACTGCCCATAGAAGATGGTGGAGACGGTATATTATCACAGAGGGAGATTAATAAACCACAGTCTGCTGAGAAAGGGGGGCATTCAGAGTTGAGTTGATCTTGTAAATGTGATTCATTTGGAGATTCAATTAATCTACTAACAAAGAGGACAGTGTTGGCTTTGGGTGTTAGTGGCTCTGAGAGTGAGTGAGAAAGAGAGAGACAAACAGATTCAGAGACAGGGAGAAGTCCCACCACCTAGGCCTGAGGAAAAATATCCAACCATCCATAGCCACTGCATCAGTTGAAAAAGAAATATGATCAGCCAGGCACCTGCAGAAAAAAGTTAGACCAAATTCCTTGTCCTTGTGCATTTCTGAACTGTTCCCAATTATCATGTTGGAGAACTGAAAAGTGAACAATCCAGGTAAAAAAAAGGCTGCAGGAAAAAAATAGTTTAAGTGTTCTTGCAGGATATTTGCAGTAGTTTTAATACACTTTTAGTTGACTCATAATTCACTCAAAGAGCACTTTTTTACCTGGGATATGACATCAGGTCAGCAATTATTTATGTTGTTTGAGGGCAGACACACACTGAATGTTTGTACAGGAATGATGGCTGAATGTGCTGATGCCTGTATGTGTGTGTCCAATAGAGTACATGTGTGTGTTTCTGAATGTTAAACCAGTAGCCTACATACCATAGATGGTCAGGCAGACCGTACTACTCTTGATTCCCTCCGGGTATGTGTGGAACTCGCACGAGTAGCACCCCTCATCCTCCACCCTCACTGGCCTCAGCACCAGCTCCGAGTCGGCCAGCGAAGCCGCGACTGTCGCCCGATCCTGGTACTCCTCCTTGGTCTCTGGGTCACCCTCTGAGGCGTAGGATGCCACGTCTCGCCAGTCTGATGACGTCAACCGCCGCCGCCACATCACCTGCTGTACCTTCTCCGGTAGGCCAAAGTGGCAGCTGAGAGTCGCCATCTTGCTGGCCACCGCTGTCTTGTTACCTCCATTGGTCACGACCCCTGAAGAGAGAAGGAGATGCTGAAGCAGTAGTCCAGTGTAACTGCAACCCACCATAGCCCTGTTGAAAAAGCTTGCTAAAGTACTGTTGGTATGAAGGACATCGAGAACATTTGTAGCCTAAGAATACAGACCATATAGCAAATTTAGCATAGCACCTAGCGCTAACCAAATGGGGACGTGGGTAATAAAAGTGAGACTGAGCCCACGATGCCATTCAGTAAGCGTAAGCTGCACGATTGCTATTTGTTCTATGTTGTACCAAATTATTTTGTTCTCCTTCCCATTTCCAGGTAAAAAAGCTGTGGGAAAAAAAGCAGGATCCCACACATTGGGATTTAGCCTATTTAGCCCTCATGCCTGTGAGTTTCTATAACTGTGCTAACTGCAATAACCTGCAATAATCAAGCTAGAGAAAACAGGCCAAATGGAACAAAAACAAAAACAAAAACATCCTCGGAGACACACAGCGATCCAGAGGGAGGTACGGATAGGAAGGTGCATGTTGTGACAAATATGAGAGGGAGAAATGTCCAGCATGTGACACCACAGATATTAGATTGTAGGAAAAAAATGCTTAAATTGGGAGCAGCTGCGAGGAAGACAAACAGTTTAAAAATGGGAGTTCTCCTGACAGAGATATTTTAGCAGAGATCCTTAGGCTTGGCTCATCACAACAGAGGGAGGGAGCGCTTGGAGAATAGAGATGGGGGGAAGGGGGGGGCGTTAAGAATTCATATTCATAGACAAGCAAGTGAATATACTGTACGTAGTGCACCACATTACATAAAACAGAATACTTTAGATGGTTTCCATACAACTGAAATCCTAGCGGCATTAGCATGGTCCATATTTTATAATACATGAGCTGCCTGGGAATGGAACCTTCGGCCTGGATGACTGCAGAACCTCCCCATCAGCTGGCCTTGCCTCAAGTCCCCCCGTTCACAGACCACACCACTCAACAGATGATTTACAGAAATGTGGCAAGTGGGACCCAGAGAACAAGACATGATATATAAAGTGGAGAGAAATGGAGAGACTTTCTGAGCTCCTGGCCTACTGCCTGTGGTTCCAGATGGTTCTCATTACAGAGGCAGTGGCTCCCGACCGAGGTCCGTCCCTTAGTGGGGACATCCGTTACCGAGGCCGGGTTAAGTAATTAGGTTTCTCCCACGCTCTGTCAGTGAATGGGACTTAAGCCACTAAATCATAGAGTGAACCTTGAGGTGCAGTTGTTCTGAGCTGAGATCAACTTTATGCTTTATATACTGTATATCACCAGAGTAGTACACCTAAAGGGACTGAATCATTTGTTCAGGATACGATTTTCTCATTTTATTTCAAAAAGTCCTGAAATTCTACATAAAATACCCAGGTACAAAAATATAAACTATGAATAGTGAAAAAAAAAACACTCAGAGGAGTGCTGATTAAATCAGTGCACTGGCCAAGCAAGCCAGAAAGATCTTTGAGTCATCTTTGAGAGTCCCCTTAAAGACCAAGAGCAAAGTATAATCTTTGTTTCCCCATCTGCAATGCAGTATGTCCTCTGACACCTCTATCTACTGTAGACCAACAGAGCAACATATCTTTGCCTCTTACACAATCTTTTTTCTGATATTAAATTTCACAAATCTCTGACCCTTCTATGACACTAGACATCTATCAAAAATATTCCAGCTGTCTCTAATCAAAGTCTATTTTAGTGAGTATACTTTAGGAAACTTTTTTGTGTTCATTTACCCAAACAGGACTAACTTCTGTAAGGCTCAGAGAACCCTCTTCCTCAGCAACACGCAAAGACTTGACACAAGTAAAACCTAATAGGAAAAGCCAGCACATCTCCATCACATATTCTCCATTAAGAGGATAAAGAGCACGGCGGCTCACCTGTGACTGTGAGGCAGGTGGAGCCCTCTTTGGAGCCGGTGGGGTACACGTCAAAGATGCAGGTGTAGCAGCCCTCGTCGCGGTAGCTGACGCGCTTGATGCTGATGTGGCTGGAGTCACCGGGCGAGGAAACCACCTCCACGTGCTGCTGCCCGCTTACGCTGTCCGGCCGGCCTGGGATGTAGCTGACCAGCGTCTGGTTCTGGTGGTCTATCCACCGTATCTGCTGGACAGACTCTCCTGCGGCCTTTTTCACCAGCACGCAGGTCAGTGCGTAGGGCTTCCCCACCACCGCCTCCACCCGCGCCGTTGCCGACACTCTGCTGCCTGAGCAATTATAAAGCATAGAGCTCAGTCAGAGACTGTCCAAAAAAATAACACACACAACAACAACAGCAACAGTATCACAACTCAATTTAGCAAAGAAGAGCTCATCACAACTGCAACACAATTACAACTTAGTAAAGCACAGCACAAGGCTGCACAGCACAGATCAACTAATTACACTACCAACTCGCCACAGAAACACACAAGCAGCCAACAAACATGTGACATTTTAAAAATGCTTTCGTTTGCACTCTGATTACACTACAATTTGCCATATCATGAACATGTTTTTGCTCTGTAGAGCCATGAGAGTTTTGAGGAAAGTGGTGAGTATAGTAAGCTATTCTACCTACACAAACACCTTACAGTCAACCATGGGAAGTCACTTATACTCCACGTACACAGATACAGCGAACAGTGTTATGAGAGATGAGAGTGCAAATCATATTTGAGCCCACGTTCCTGTGGAAACTTTAACCAAAAAGTGGTAGTGACAGTGTAGCCACTTTAACCACAGCTTCTCCATAAATGTTAAGTGTGTTTTAAAGGAACATTATGTAAGTTTGTGGCCAAACTGGTACTGCAATCACATTCAAAATACTACAGAGCAAAGTATCCTCTCCTCCTCCTCCCACATAAAGTTTTGCCAGTTAGGGGTCCATTTCCCAAAGCCATCACTGCTGACCAGTTAGCAAGTTAGTTGGCTGGCAATGGGAAATGGCAAAGTTGCTAACTTAGGACAGACTAACTTAGTTAGCAACTATGGTTTTGGGAAACTAACCCTAGGTTGCCAAAATCAGATACAGTAGGTGGAGGGTGGCGCAACAGGCCAAAATACATAATATAGACATAGTAAATACATAATGACAATGCAAACATTGCAAAATTCACTTTTGCAATGGCAATATCCAGGCTGGATTACTGTTGTCAGTGAAAAGTATTTGAAATGATCATGATTCCTTAATGTCTTGTGATATATCAGGGCCATTTTATGATTCATTTACATTTATTTCTTACATATGGTTCCTTTAAGATCAATCTTTAATTCCTGCTTTCACAGGTAGACTGTTAAATTAACGAACCTTCAAGTCTGGACACCAAGGCCACTGAGATAAACAACTGCAAGCATCTTGCTAGGATCACTTTCAGCATCTTCACCTGAAACAATAAATCATTACTGTATATTGGACCTAAATGGGACACGAACACAATGTGTCAGTGAAGTAAATGGATAATGTTCTAGCCTACTGTATACAGTCAGGTAAGAACTCACAACGCAAGATGACTCTCCTGTAGAGGTATCTATTTGATAAATATCAGACCAACGTCATCTTAGCGCTGCACTCTTTCCTGTGAAGAACCAACATTTTATTAGAACCTTAAAATGTCTGTGCAATCTGAAATATGGCAATCATGTGAATATTTTGTAGCCCAAGTATTGACGAATGTCTAGCGTCAACATTGACATACTGAGTCATAAATCAGCGATGTGTCACATAGGTTTCTTTGCTTTCCTAGCTTAGAATATTCTAAAAGGTCTCTAAAAATAACACTACATTTTGCCACCCAGCAGCCGCAACAATAAAACACTTGTTAACGACTGTTAATTTTAAGTTCCACCATATGGTCTTACTTATAAAAGTAATAACCTATCCCTGGAATATATAATCTCCAGTTTGGTGCCCTGGTATTTCTAGAAACCTGTAGCAAATTGGAAAATACGCAAGTTTATTATCAATTTAATAATAGGATGAGAACACGGCAACGGTAGCGAATGGGTCAGGACCACTTGGTGAGACGTGTCAACTCAAGATATCATTGGTAACGTTAATTCATATAGCATAAACTATTTTTGTATACTTAACTTGTATTTCTGTCGTAACCCTCTGTAGTCTATATCTTAAAAAATAGCCTATGTCGCAAAACACAATAGCGCACAAACTCACTGATGTTCTACTGACAGCAAACATTTTGCACACAAAATAGGCTACTTTATCCACTGGGACAGGAGTCTTCATAATAACCAAGCGGATGCAACTCAGCGTTTTGTTTCAGTGATTTAATTCTATCCAGCTGTTATTTACAGAGCCCGAAGACTAGACTATGTGGTCAAACAGGAATCAACTTACCTCCAGCGTGTGCACCTACTCTCTCCAACGGCAAAGACAAGGAATGCGAGCGGCCGGCTTCGGGTAGAGAAGTGATTCGGGCCGTCCTTCAGGCAACCCAGCAACTGAACAGCTGGATCAAGCGCTCTGAGGACCAATAGGGCAACGGCACCGCCTAGAGGACGATTATTTCTCTAGTCTACTAACTATGACACAAGAAGCGACCTCCAGTGGGCTACACAAAGAGACGCAGGCTACGGACAAGAATTACAGTAGGTGTTCACGATTTCGATATAGTCCACCAGAGCGTTCTCTTTTTATTCTCGCTCCATTTTATTGGCCTAGTTTATCCATAGGATACAGGACTTATGAAACAGTATGGGGTTTTGAACTCTGCCGTCCACTAGGCTATAGGCTACCACACTCCTGCCATTCAGACTCCTAGGAATTCCCCGTGCTTTAGGTAGGCCTACACTGTAAAGTGTACACAGTAAAGCCTTAATGACAACATACTGTAGTTGGCTTGTGGCAGTCACAACTTCATACATCTGGTGTGAATCAGAACGAGTGTTCTAAGCTAGTATGAAAAAGTCTTTATTGAGCTGCAGCCTTTTTTTGGATAGCCTACATTGTCATAAACCATGATAAAACACATTTCATTATGATAAGTGGGTAAATTTTAGTTTCAATTTCCATATATAACTATTAATCCACTGGGGGAACCAGTCATGAATTTGACACACAGGTTTTCTGCTTCTGCATATAATCCCTGATAAAATAGGCCAAAGAAAGAGCACAGATATTGCCACTGAGCATGCAGTGATGAAGGTTCTGAGGCAATCCCTGTGTTCTTCATCATCAAGACAAGGCAGAGGAAATGAAACACAGGAGCACATAGCAATAGTATAGACTTATGTGCCAAGCTTTCATTTCTATTTTACTTTTGTTGAACACTTCTGTCAAAAACAGTTGAGAACAATTAAGTAATATGAGATCTAAAATAAAATTAAAAATTCCAAATTGCAACCATGGCATAAACAGTGCGTTTGCCACTTGGTATGCAGTTCCAAATTCTTTTGCTTTCCTTGCTATCGACAGCACTCACCAGGCTTGTATAACAGCACTATGATTGGAATTACTCCGAACCATTGCTTTAAGTTATGTCGGGGACTAACTTAGCACATATGTCACCACATCTGTCATTTAACTAGATAATTATAGCCTATTATTCTGACAGCTAAACAGCAGTTGAAATAATATATGGCGTATGTAGTATATATCTGGTGTGAGTATTTTTGAAGCCAAAAGCTACTTCTGGCACAGTTATGTAATTTTGAGCTAGTGCAACCACAGCTATGTATAGTTAGACTGATCGCAGCTGAAACGCTTTGCATGGTCTTTTAGTACTTTAAGTCTTTAAGTACTTCCGGCAACCTCACACACAGTCCTCATGGCTGGTTGGGTCAGTTGAGCTATGCAGGAGTGCGAAAAAGCTTAAAGGAATTATCCGGAGTGAATCAACATGTACATTAGTCCTGTTGTTTCATATTGCTAAGTGCTATCGATAGGTATGAGAACAACAGATTTTCATGCACTGCAGACCGAATAGTGAAACGGCAGCCAACACTAACATTGTACCTACCGCTGTCGTTCTGATATCTATCGACAGCACTCGACAGCCTCAGACAACAGGGCTATGGGTTGATTCACTCCGGATAAACCCTTTAATCTGTTGAGTGCTAATTCGCTGTCACGATCATTGTCAGGATGATTACATTGTCAGACCATATCACTCAGGGACCTTATGACATAGCAGTTTGCAGCAGACATGGTTAGCACTCAGAATGAACGCCTTAGCCCGTCAACCGAAATGCCAGGTTCCCAGTCAACTGTCCAACATTCTACATACGCAGCTTGGCTAGCGTTAAACTCCATTACACTAACCCCCCTAAACTTCACTGACATCCAGGTCACCTATTACAAAGGTCCTCCTGCTTCACAGTGGCTCTGAATTAATATTATCATTATTTTATTCCTCTCTGTAATAATTCCCATCAAATAAAACCCATCATCTGATTCATGTTAGGGGCCTAACTGCACCTCCTGGTGGCCACTATTATTTCAATAGTCAGGACACAAAGACATACACTGACAAACTGCCATTACATGAGAACTTGGGTCAATAATTGAGTGTTTTCAGTTATGACTCACAAAACAACTCTTTTTCTATTTACAGTACTTTCATTTTCACACTAACCACAGGCCTATGTGACCTCAAGAGTCTGGTTCAGATGATAGCTGATTCGTTCTGCATGATTAAGCAGGCCTACATCTACATCGGTAAAACAGCCATTAAATGAATGTTTATCAAGAAAGCAAAAATGACAAACCCTGGCAATAAATATGCAGTTCTTTATACAAATATATTTACACAGCCAGGACTGTGTACCATTATCTTTCGCAGTAGTCACACACTGTAACTGCTGGATGACCATAAAGACTTATTTGGTCCAGCATCTCTGAAGAGGTCCTCAGACATAATAAAAGATACCACCAGCACCTCAGTAACACCACAGCAGCAATTACCTGGGATGCACTTACTGTACAATACACACCCCACTCTCTCTCTCTACTGCTGGAGGACCATACAGAGATACAGTATGATACAGATTTCTTGTCAAGGATTGGTGCTGGTCTTCTTCTCTGAAGAGGTCCTCTGATAAAATAAAAAATACCTCCAGCTCCTCAGTAACACCACAGCAGAGAGGTCCTATAGCATGAATTGGATCCTGCACATGTACTGTAGAACTCCTAACTACCTGGAATGCACTAACAATGCACCCCCCACTCTCTCTCTACTGCAGTTACTATTGATGCACCCCCCTCTTTCTCTACTGCACTTCATCACACTCGTGCACTTTCATCTCTGGCCATCTTCGTGTTAGCAAGTTGCACTCTTTATAAGGTTTTTAATTGTGTTGTAGCTTGAACGTACTGTAAGTCCTCTTTTTGTAAGTCGCTTTAGATAACAGTGTCTGCTAAATGCATGAATGTTAATGTAAATGTCCTGTAGAACTGTGGTAGAGCAGTGAATAGAAGGAGATGGAACACACATGTCTCACATCTTGTGTGAGCACAGTGTAAGCCACATAATGTCAAACTCAAGGCCCGCAGGCCGAATCCGGCCCGGCATGTAATTTTATTTGGCCCGTCTGATAATACTTATTATCTATCAGAACTGGCCCGCCGGTATTTCGCTTGCACTGTTAATACTACAAGTACCACAATGCTCTGCGGCTGTACTGATATTATGTCAATTGACTATTCTTTGAATGATATTCAAATAATTGATATTCAAATAATTTCATTGCAATAATTTATGGATGCACCAAATACTTCGGTATCTGAAAAATTAACCAAACCGTTTTGTTTGCTAAATGACCACAACCACCCTGCTACAATGTGCGCAACTGTGCCATTGTCTGCTCAGCTGGCTTGCATGTCAGACACAGGCTACAGGTGCAGAAGGTTAGCTGTGAACATACAAATTTTCTATAACTACTAATAAAGTGATGATGTTACTGAAATTGTCATAAAGTTAAGATCTTTTGTTGGAAGTTTTAAAAAACCTACAAATATTTAATCTGAATGGTAGTAGGCTACCTATTTAGCAGTGTAATGTTGCTCACCAAAAAGATAGACTAATAAAAAATAGCTCTCCTATAATCCAATGAAGATTCTCTTTAAGTTATTTTTGTACATTTATTTTAAACAATCCAATACAAACCAAAATCAACATGCAGCAGCAATTTCCACCAGCACCTTGCATAGAAACAAAGTTTGTTTTACCGAAGTCACATTAGGTTTGTGACAAGATTTAAAGCGATAGGCACCTAATTAGACCTAGACACACAAACATCATTCAATGTAATATGACATTGGCACATACTTGTTTATTTTTTAATTATATTGTAAATTACCATTTATTGTGATTCTGACCATTTTATGTTGTTCTGTTTTGTCTTGGCTTGGAAAATAGTGCCCAGTTAGCTAAGTAAGGAAGTTATCTATAGCTGTAATAGAAGAGATAAATTCCAAGATTTAGGTAAAACATAAATTCATAATAAACATTGGACATGTCCGGCCCTCGACTTGGTCCTAAATTTTCTGTTTGGCCCTCTGTGGATTTCAGTTTGACACGGTCTTTTGGCAGGGGGGGCCTCCCTTTACTCGCAGTCCCACTCACAAATCCTCAGCGGTGACCCTAGACCGTTCTTGCTGTGGGTGAGGCGGTGGCAGCAGCAGCCGTATTTCGTTCCTTTAAGCGCATGTTAGCATAAATCCCTTCACCTGTCAAAACAAAACAAAATTTGCTTGAAAAAAAAAGATCTGAGAAAACCTAGTAGTTGCAGTTTACCAATTGTGATTCTAGTCATTGGATAAAATAGATATGAACTTGACATACCAGTCTTTCTGCATCTATAGATAATCCCTGACAAAATGAACACTAGGAAAACCACAGCAGCTGTGACTGAACATCCGATGATAACTGTCCTCTTTAGGGAGGTTCCCTGCCCCTCAGCATCTGGCCTCTGAGCTACAAGAAATGAGAGAGTAAATTCATTACAGGATACACATTATTTCACCTTTTGTTTCCTGCAATTCATTTTACAAATTATTGTACTTTTGTTTGAATACTCTGACTTTTGTCTAAAGCCTCTAAGAGGTGATGTACAATACATGCAAAATTCTAAATAGAAAACCATTGCAAGGCATGTGAATAATAGTGTTAAAGATCAATACTTGATGTAGTGCTGTTCTATCTAGTGTATGCATTTGTGCAATTAAAAAGCAGTATTACACTGTCTTCCTATATTAGATTAGATTAGATATGGCGAGAAAAACTAAATTATTGTATTAAAAAAGTGTGTGACTGAGAATTCTGCTCTCATTTTTATTTATAAGTAGCCTACTTTGAGTATTATTCTCCTCTCTACTTTTAAAAGGTTATTTTTAAAATTGGACATTACAGATGAGCATATCATGTGCAAAACTGTACAAATCAAACATCAAAAGCACATGTGCCCTTGTGGTTGCCCCCTGCAGTACAAGTGGGCACAGCGCTGTAAAAGAACCATTTCCTTTATAGCAATGTGGGTGACAAACATAACACATAACCTATGCCAAAAGCAGATGCAGCGACCTGTCATTTACAGTACCTTGATCTTGATACTAGGCCTATTTATTTATTATATTTTTTTGCTCATCTTTTTTTCTTAAGCAGACTATAGGGTAGGCCTATATCTTACTGGTGAGTTCTTGTCCATGGTGCCCTCTCCTTTGTATAATATTGAAATTCAGTAGAATTACGGCTTGTCTTTCTGTGATACATTATGCATAAAATGAAAAACAGTAGCAGAATAAAATTTAAGATGAACTGAAATTGTGGTGGAAAAAAAAACATTCTGAGAGCGTATTCATTTTTAGAAAGTAAAAGCACTTAGCATTAAGGCATGTTAGGCTAGAGGCTAGGTTAAGAGCAAAACTTACTGGATGTAGAGTCCCTCTCCATGGTATTTACGCCTTTGTGTAATGTAGAATCACCTTGGTGCGAAGAACGCAGAATGACTCATACAATGCAGATTAAAGACATACAAAACTCCATACTCTAGGCTACTGGAATCAGATTTGAGATGTAGAAGAAACTCAACTGATATTTTGAGGTTGAACTTGTAGGTTGATTGTATGCGTTTGAATCTTGCCATTTGTAAGGATGACCTTACAGATGTAATCTCCAGCATCCTGAAAGCGGGCTTCTTCAAGCACCAGGGACCCGTTCTCTGTGACCTGGAATCTGTCCATAATCCAATCAGTCTGATTTTCTTCTGTGGTCTTCCTGGCCAACAGCTTGTCTTTGTGATTGAAGCACCATTCGATGTCCATGATGTACAATTCACTGTTGTTCACTGTTACCACTGTTTCCAGTGGGAAAACAACATGTTGCCCTTCAAACACTGTGAGGGCTTTAACTAAACAGAAGAAAATGTACATGAAACAAAAAAATCTACTCTTCTATTCCACATGTTTATTTAGCCTAACAATAAACACTGCACTCATCTTTTATTTCATTTTCAATTTTGAGAATTGTCCCCTTGGTTTAGGGATTGTTAAGATTTATCACAACAGATTTACTGTACATATCATGTGTAACCATGTCTGACAAACAGCAATGCATGTGGGCACAGTAGTGTGTAGGAAACATTTCCTTTAACAATGTGTGTAACTAAAAATACGCCATCTCAGACTGCTGTGGCTTATCCTATTTTACTTAACTGTTTTATTCACTTATCCTGTCTTCTGCACATCTGGTAATGTTTTGCCAGGACAACACAAACAACTAAGGAATTCCCATTCTTCATCAGCAATAGTACTGTATAACTCACTATACAATTCCTTCAAAACCGTTTGCTCGTGATTGTTAGTTACATCAGGAGTAGTCATAACATCCTAGAACAATTAGCGTACTCACCTGAAGTCCAGAAACACAGAAAACATGTAAGATAGAGACTCCGATGGCATCCCATCCTGGAAAACATACTGTACAACCCTGGTCTGTTTTGTCACCACAAATACAGATTTCTACATGCATCCACTTTGGTTGTCAGTGAATAAAAGTGTGTATAGTGGTACCTCTCTCTCAAACTCAAGACAATGGAAGACTACACTGTCGAGGTGGTCACAGACCACATCAGTGAGGAACACTGAGAGAAGATGTCAACGTCTGACATTGGTGGCTTGCAGCAAACATGCACACCTCCACCATTTACACTTTCTTAGCTCCCAGGGAGATAAGATCTGATTAACACGAACAAAAACATACTGTTAGTATGCACCTCAGCTAAAGTTCAGCCACTACAAAGAAAAAGACTCTTCCTGGCTCAGACTGTGAACTTTGTAGTGCATTAAAAGATTGATCATTTAGGGGCAACATGTTTTAGTTCTTTTCAGTACAAAGTGTTTAAATATCAAAGTAAAATTAAACTTTACAAGAACTGCTGAGACTACTGATTCACAAAGCATAGGCCTAGTCACTTAATTTAGTCCTACTGTTTCAATTAGCCCTAAGCTTGTTTATTTTCTTAGGCCCAATCAGGAAGAAGAAAAATTAGAAACATAGACCATATTTACATATAAACATTACTCAATAATGCCAATGAACCAGAATAAAATTATAAACCAAGCCGTTAAAGATATAAGATTATCCACCAACCATCTTGTTGGTGATTGGCTGTGCTCCTAATGTTTGTTTTACGTTTACAGCCCCTGTTGTGTCCCGAGAATACACAATTTCACAATGTATTCAAGGGGAGGCAGCAATCTGATCAAGGGGAGATGCCCTCTTAATGTCTTAAAGGCCATGTTCTTTAACACTTAGGATAAAGGAATATGCCACAGAAACATGAAATGAAGTCCATTTCTTACATTAATGTGTTTCAAGTAGTATGCTTTTCTGTGTGTCTAGTAGGCCAAAATAGAGGCCTTGGGTTATGACTGTTCCATTTCAGCGAACATGTAAAAAACAGCATTCAGTGTGAGTAGCTTAATTCTAATCACTGCAGTTTTGTGTCATCTGATTGCATTCTTTCTCCCATGTCCAAAAGAAATTAAGGGCTGGTGGGTTGCACTCATGATGCGTCACCACCACCATTATCACCAGTAAGGGTCCAAGGCGGCTCAAATTGAATGGTCAAGTGGACACCTGACGATGTGCCATCAGTGTAAAAGGTACAGGCACCAGACAAATTTCAGGTGATAATAGTAGGACATTTGGCAATGTAAAAGAGGCTTCAGAGTGACAGAGTGACACAACTTGTTTTGATTATTTCACACTATTATGGGCCAGTGCCCATAAAGTCATGGAGCACATGAGCAGTTCCCCAACAATATCAGTGAATCCAAATAATAAAAAAAAACACAGCCACAAAGGCTAACAGGTGGTACACAACAAGCTGTGCTGTTTTAAACCTAGTTTATACTGTAACTTCTTTTACACAGAGAGACATGACAGACAATATGCTGCTTCCTGCACAGCTATTAAGGGGCTATTTCTGAAAGGAAGTGTGTTGCGGCACAAACAAGGTGTGAAAACAAACAATATACAGCATCTGACCATAGTCTGCACTCTGTGCAGAAGTAAGTGCTTCCTGGAGACAGTGCAGAGAGTTGCTTTCTGTGTGCTGTTTCAAATGAAATGTGTGAGTGTATATCAAACATAGAAAGTCTTGAAGGCTCTACAGAAAAAAATGCTACTCTTGAAGCTAACTACAGTGTACTGCGACAAGTTAAACTGAAACTGAGTTAACTTTAGTTTTAAGCGGTCCTCTACTGTAGTCTGTCTGTGCTGTAACAAATTTTCTTGCTCTTTTCCCTACTAATAAAGATTGGTGACCTCGAACAACAGGGCTATGGGGTGAGGCCAGCAGAGCAGTCCTGTTTGATTGACAGCTTGTCATCAGAGGAAATTTTGACAATAGTCACAATCATCTATCTCCAATTCCTTGTTTACATGGTCAATACCTGCATAGCAGACTTCCTCCTTTAGCATTGTCTTTACCTGTTTAAAAAAACATAGCAAGCAGTCCCATAAACTCAGTGTTATTATTTATTATATAGACTTATTCTGGTGATACTGTGTCAAGAGTAAACTCACAATAGTCACAGTCATCTCCCTCCACTATCCTCACCTCATTTCCTACTTTCTGTCCATTCATGTGGTCAATTGCTGCATACACTACAGAACAGTCCTCTTGTTTTTCCTTTTCCTGTTAAAGGTATAGTTCGGTATTTTACACTTTAAGCCCGTTTTCTGTATTGCCCAGGATGCAAATGAGTGGTTGACAC
>JASCQY010090040.1:0-19641 GCA_030264315.1 Sardinella tawilis
CACCACTTAGCAATCCTTTACTTCCTCCATGCATCAGAGACAAGCCCCTGGAGTTAGCCTTACAAAGGCACATGTAGCCAGTTAGACAAGGAGCAGCACACAAAGAGCGCTTTTGTTTCGGCTCTAATCAGATTTGCTAAGCCTCACTGACAGTTACTGTGAGAAACACCTCAGTTTAGAGAATGTGGTGCAATATTTTGGCTCCCAGAATGATGGAGAAGGTGATAAGTTATCTGACAAGGATGTACAGTTTGTTTTTTAATTTATATATATATAGGGGAGGGGAAGTAACGAGGCCCATTCTGATTTAGAGTGAACACTGCGACACACACAAAGTAACCATACACACACACACACACACATATACACACACACACACACATATATACACACTTTTGTATTATTTATTCTCCTCTTATAAGTTGTATTTGTTATGATATATTTGGGCAAAATGAAAATGCATCTAAAACTGCTTGTCTGCCTAAATGAGGGACCTTGGTGGTGTTGTTGTGACACTGAAATAGCCTAAATACATTTTTATCATGTTTAAGTAACATTGTGGTAAATCAGAAAACTGATTAAGTGTTACTCACTGGCCTAAAAAAGGCATGAGACAGAACACATCTGGCCTGCAGATACAAACGCCTGCCTGAGCGAGTTCCCCGAGTCGTGACCACAAGATCACCATTGCTTTCACACGTTCAGTAGCCACATGCGCTCTGCTTGCGCACCAATCTCCTCCTCCGTTTACGTTTACGTTTGAAGATACAGTCATGTTATCGTGCAGCTTTGTGTCTAACAACTTCTCATCTGTTATTGTCTGCGAATGAAAGAAGGTGAGATCCTTTCCCATAACACTGACGCAGATGAGGAGAGATGATGACCACTGATGTCTCAGTGACTCTGGGTGCTTCGCAAAGATCACATCAGATCTGTGCTACACGTTTGTCTTCTTTTGTGTGTGTGTATGTGTGTGTTTGTGTGTGTGTGTGGGTAGATGTGTGTGTGTGTGTATGTGTGTGTGTTGCTTTTTACTGTTCTTCTGAACTTCTATCTCTTCTCTCTGCCTCGTTAGAAAAGTTATATCTTTTTTTTGTTGCCGTTTGTTTTTCAAGCTCATCTGCCTTACAGTGTACGCCTGATGGAATCAAGAAATGTTCTAGATGTTTTTTTTTTTTGTTATAAGATGTGACAAGTATCTTTCATGGTTTTGTGCTGTACTTAAAGTGACAGACTGATTGTCCATCTGGTAGATCGCATACTGTACAATACAGTGCAGCAGCACGTGTGTATGAGAGCAGCACGTTTCTGGACACTAGATAAGCTGTAAAAAGGAGCGCTGCTATTGGGCCATTAATTACACAGGCTGGTTCTTAAAAGATTTAATTATTGGTTGATATCCACGAGAGCTACACAAAGCACCTTGAAGGACAAAAAAAAACTGCATCCAACAACACACTGATTCCCCACTAAAGAACCTTTTTATACAGTAGATCACCCACTCTTCTCTCTCTCTCTCTCTCTCTCTTACAGTACCTGTATCTGTCAGTCTGTCTGTCTGTCTCTCTCTCTCTCCCTCCAATAAGCCTTATTTCATGTTTCCAAAACCTACTGTTGCTAAAGCAAGATTATCCCCTCACAATCTCTCTGGCTTTCTCCATTCTCTGTCTCCTCCCTTGGTCATGTCTGGCCTTGGTCGTCCAGGTTCACCAGCATGGATTGTAGCAGCCGTAGGAGTGTACACCTAGCTGACGCCAGAGTGTGTGTTTGTGTGTGTGTGTGTGTGTACATGTATGTGTATGTGTGTGTGTGTGTGTACGTTGTTGGTCCTTTGGTGGCTTAGCTGTCTATAGGAGCCCCCATTAGCAGTCAGCCGTCAGTTGCAAACACCACTTAACGCACTGGCCCTGAACCGCACACTCAGGCAGACTGGCGAGAGGAGAGGAGTCAACACACTGCAAATGGAAGTGAGGAAACAGTCTCTTGGTGTGATTGTAGATATGTGTGTGTGTGTGTGTGTGTGTGTGTGTGCGCGCGCACACATGTCAGTTGTGTAAGCACCGAAATGTAAGCATCGAAAACATAGATTTTGTTTACATTCCTCTGAGTGTATGTGTGTGTGTGTGTATGTGTATGTGTGTGTGTGTGTGTCTTTCGATATGGTTGCACGTATGTGCATACTGTATGTGCACGTGTGTATTGTGTGAGTACTGTGTGTGAGAGTGTGTGTGTTTGGGTACGCCAACTCATGCAATGATATGCTCTGAAAGACAGACAGAGAGACAAACAGACAGACAGACAGACCATCTGACACCACCTCATCAGCTCGCTGTCCCACTCGACCTCCATGCTGGGTGTCACTCACTCACTCACTAACTCTCCAGTCAGTCATTCAGCAACGCAAGAGGAGGCCACACTGTGTCTCTTGCTATGTCAGTCAGTCAGTCAGTCAGTCAGTCACGTCTGAAGGGGTAATTGATGAGTAGCAAATTCCAAAGGCTTCTGTCCAAACAGGCGTCCTGAGCCCAAGAAAGCCCATGAGAGGGCCACAGGTGGGTCAGTGGCATTAAACAGGTTTGCTCTTTTCAAAACTTAAACATTTGTGTCAATATTGCTCTAACTTGTTTACTTGTGACTTGTGCCTCTTTCCTTAGTTAGGTCACAAAGTTAGTCACAAATATCAGACAAAGGAGTAGGGGATGGGGTGGGGAGGGGGGGGGGGGGGTTAGGTGCAGAGATTGGTTAAAGGGGGAACAGGAGAAAGAGGTGACAGAGGGAGAGAGAGAGAGAGATAAAGGTGAGAACGCTGCCTTGTGTTTCTCTGTCGCTGATCCTTGTGATGACTCTTGACCCTCTTAGCCAGGCCGAGGAACAGAGAGGCTTCACTGATTTACAGAGACTTCCAGGCAGACAAAGGGAACGTGGGAAACACTTGAGTTAAATGATCATCACTTCACTGCTATTCACTTCACTTGAGTCTCTTAGCTTTCCATAAAAGATGTCAGTCATGCACATTTAATCCTTTCTAAATTACAATGGCAAAATAAGTAAGGGATATTCACCTCAAGGCCGGGCTCTATAGCCTAGATGAGACGAAGTCGAGGGCGGTTACCTTCCGCTAGCCAGGCGGATAGTGCCCGGCCTTGAGGTGAATATCCCGTTTATTCTACTTCTCATTTGCCAACATATTAAAAACATTCAAATACTACTAATAATAGTAATAATAGTATGTCACTTAATTGCAAACCGTTTTCTGCCTAGAAATATCAGTATCAGATTTCATTAAAAACTATAGCAGCTAGTCCCCGTTACCAGATGTGAGCCATGTCAGAGAGGCTACTGTGGAGGTAAAGAAATTTATTTTGGACACAGTTAGCTTTGTGACATGAACGCTGCATCGACTGAGGTGTACCCAGATGGAGAGTAAACATATGAAGATTTTTTTTAGTGTCTGTGTTTATTTCAGACGTTAGAAAAGCTAGCATGTTAGCTAACAATTAGCCCCTGTTCCTGACAACGCAGGAAGTTACGGCTCCACTTTTCTTATTAGTAGCGTATTGATTTTTGAATTTGACGAAGCTGTGCTCAGTCGTCAGCGGGCGATATGTGGGATTAGTTCGCTCCTTCTAGCCAATCAGAATGGATAGAGTGGATAATACACATATACTTGCATGACAAATATGTATTTTGCTTTGCCAAGGTAATGCAGAAACACTTTGCAAATGAAATGACCATTATCCAAGGAAACAAGTTTGTTTTCCCCAAAGTCTTATTGTGGTAATATTTATAGGCTATGGAGCCATTTTATAATGATTTAGAAAATGCTACTCAATAGTGCATTACTGGAGGTGCAAACATATAGAGATCGTTTTAGAAAAAAGGTAAAAATGCAAATGTTTTATTTTTAACACAATTCTTTTCCTACCCCTCCCTGTACCTTCCTCTTGAAGATCCTTTATGTCTTGATAATACGCTGTCCCTTCACTCATCTCCAGTTGTCTGTTTCATTCACTCACTCTCTCCCTCTCTTTCTCCATCTCTCCATCGCTTTCTCACCTCTCTCTAGGTGGTCCATTGCAGAGATAGACATCCATCAGGGCCCCTCACTTAGGCCTTCTACGCCTTGACGACAGCAAACAATAGCAAGCCAAGGACAAGACAGAACAGTGCTCTCTCTCTCTCTCTCTCTCTCTCTCTCTCTCTCTCTCCATCTCTGAGTGTGTGCACACATATGTATTTGATAGGCAGGGAAGAATAAATTTAATGGTTTTAGAAGTCATTTTCGCCACAAATGCATTGTTTAATACATATGCTGTACATAAGAGATCATAAGTGCAGGCAATGGACATTTAAGGGACTTCAAGGTCCCAGCTGTAAAGTAATGCAGCCAAAACCTACTTTGATCCCATCTGACATTACTGAGCTGGCCAGAGTCCTGCTGCATTATTTAACCTTGACAAGGTTATCTCAGGCAACAGTCCTACGCGAGAGTCCTAACGAGAGTTATTTTGCCTCAAGAACCACTCAATTTTCAGATGTTGAACACAACAAATTATATTCATCCTGAAAATCATCATAAACAGATTTTTATTTTCTTTTTAAGATCCTGCAACTTATCACGATACTCTTGTGTGCAATCTGGTTTATGTGGACCAAGAAGGCATGCTCAATACCCTTATGAATTGCATTCAATTCAAAAGAACTACAGTATGACATAAACTTAAAAAAAAAACAAATGGGAAAATAAATCATTTTGTGCATTGTGCATTGTAACTCACTATATCATTCAGTAGAGACACTGTATGCACAGTTCAAGATGGTTGTAACATGTAAGGAAATGCTTAGTGGCAGAGGTCACCAAGTCATATGTAGTTTCTCTTCTGTCCACTAGGTGATAGTATGGTACTTGCCCTTAAATCTTCAGAAAACTATTTCAGGTCTCTCCCCCTTCTGTAATATTGTCTTGGCTTACAAAAATATTCTTTGGCTAATGCATTATTTGTCAAAGAAAGCATTGTTGGAGAAGTATTACTTACTGTTAACAAATGTAGTGAAATAATATGCACTCACATAGAGGTGCTGAATAGAGAAATGTTGCCACAAACTCATAACTCCTTTTTTTAATGTTTATTTCAACAAAAATTACTGTGAGTAGCACGGACATCCACACAAAACCAGATTCATGTCTCCTAACATCCCCTAACGCCTAACATACCTGTGTGCCTGATGGATGTGGTTATGTAGCCTACAAAGTGCCACTGATGGTGGATATGAGAACAGTAACACAGCGAGATGTACATGAATAACTCATTTGATAAGTGTTCATATTGTGTTGTCTACCTGAGGGATTGTGGATGAGAGTGTGTTTGACGAGGAGGAATGCTAACCGAATGCTTGTCTTTATCTGCGGGTGTCATGTTTCCCATCTCCGAGTTTTCTCACACGGCAGATGGCGATAACGTCCTTCACTTGACAGATAACACTCTTCTCCAGTGAGACATCAGATTAGTCTGATTGTCGTGATGAAACATGCTCATCTTACCCGGACACACACACACACACGCTCCTTAAGTGCATAAGTTGTATTTACTATGATGATTCAACAGGAGGCCTTGTGTGATAACAGCATATTTCTCCTGGGGCTCTAGCCAGGGGCTAAATGTGCCTCCAGTACACTACAGTAATATCAGGCTTAAACACACAAAACAGCAATGCTGCTTTGAGGCCATTGGACTTTTATTTTGATACATTCTTGCTATTCTGTCTTCCACATTTATGAATGGTTGGTTATGATATATCATGTGTTATGAAACAGTCATGAATGCTTTATGAACAATTTATGACAGCTGCTACGAATGTGCTATGCACGAACCTGTCAAATAGCCAAGAATGTTACCCATCTTTTTAACCAACAATGTAGCAATAGAAGAACATCACCCGTTTCATCACTCAAAACCACAATGACATGCACGACGACAGCCCACAGGGGTTTACTGTACAGCAATCTTTCCACTTCCAATTCCATCTATGTCTGTAGATGCTAATGATACAGACTTGGTTCAGTTTGCTCTATTTTCAGTCATTTTGGCTTTATGTGTGCTTCTGTGGCCACATGGGCTATACAGAGGTCAGGAAAAGCTGTGTGTGATTAGTAAGTGCTACAAGTGGTCTCTCCTCATCGCATTTGGGGAGATTTTCCTCATTCCCCTCTTCATTTGTGCCTACGTGGCGCACAGATGTCTGTGCGAACACCTCGATTGTGAAGTCCCCGCTATTTTTCCTGCAGCTACCAGTCTGTGTGGTCTGTGCTCTTACCTGCTTGTGGTGCTCCAGGAAAAACTGCTGTAACTGCTGCAACTTCAACAACTTGCATTTTGTGCATTGGTGTCACAGTTTTTTTCCTCAACATTTCCCCTTTAATTTGTTTGATAATAAGCTGTGTCGTGTTTGGGCTGATCTTTGCAGTGTCTGTCTTAGCATATATGGTCATATTACCATCATAGAAAAAAGCACCTCAGAGATACAACACCACTTATATATCTGTTATGTGTTCAGGCTTGCTCATTTGTCATTGTGGTGATTGGCTCTGCTCCATTTGCAATGTGGCTTGTGTTACTAATACTGTAGGATGTGGTGGGGACAGAGTGATTTCTGCTTATCTGATGGAGGGTTGTATTTTTAGTTCAAGAATGCTTGGTTGCATAGCAGTAGGCCCATCATCACATTAAAGGCATCCTATGCAAGACTGCAACCTTTTACCTCCTCAGCTCCCCCCACAGATAGCAATTAAAAAAATTAGTCTGTAAATCAAAGGATATGATCCGGCGATGTTCATTTTTGTGGAGTTACATTGACTTTGAAGGTCATAAACTTGATTTCAGCAACATTTCTGGCTAGGTATTGTTTTGTATGACCCGAGTCCTTTCCACTGCAAGTGAGGAAATGGTAGAGGCCAGTGAAATAGCCTTCAGTGAGGCATAGAATCATCCAAGTAACTACGAAGCTGATAAATTAACTTAAAAACGTCACATAGTATGTGTTTAAACTTGGCCACAGACCCAGCACAGAAGGATGCTAAATCAGAAAATGTGTGGAGAATTTGGAGCAATTAAATAAATTGTTGCTGTTAACATGGGGGTATGTTAAAAAAAAAAAAAAACAACTGAAAATGAACTTAAAATGCATAAAAGAGAAACAAACAAAACTAGTTACTGATAATGATGGGGGTTGGGGGGTTATAACATGGTGCCACAGTGTCATTTTAAAACAGAATTGTGAAGTTGATTGTGGAGTTTCAATTGAATGTGAGTGATCTATTTCCAAGTGTTACATGTACTGGATGTTGACTTGTGAGAAAAGGTTTTAGACACATACAATGCGCCCATTTGTGCAAACACTGATGATGTGCTAAACAGGATGTGACATTGATAATATCTCAAAATGAATTCAGAACAAGTTAAAGAGTTTGCTTGTGTCATCTTCCTGGTAACTGAGGCTAAACAAAATAACATCACTTCACTTTCGTCACAACAAGGGTATTATATTAATGAAAGGGTAATACAGTTTAGAGCTCACAGATTCTCGTGGGTTACAGAGCTGAATGAAAAACTAAAGCAGAGGTTTTAATTTTCAGTTTTAAAAATATCTTTACTGTAGATTGTTTATAGTACTGTAGGTCATTTGGCATTGTCACTACTAGTCAACCCAGATTTTGGTGTTATTTTCAGCCATACATGTATCTTCTTTAGTGCTAACCCACAACTGGTCATCCTGGACTTCATTAGAGCTTCACTGTGAGATCCTGCATAATGTCACTTTTGATGGCGTTACGTTTCACGAAAATACCAAAACGGCACACAAAATTCAGGCTACTAATTCAACTTCGCACCCACCCTTATATGCATGTTCACTAACCCCCAGCCCTCCCATAACCATCTTGGTAGTGTTTGGCTGGAACATGGTTTGTTATGTTTTGGTGCACAGCCTGTGCCCCTAGTGGTTGTTTGAGGTGTACCTCCTGAGATCTGGCTTTTTCACAATGTATTCAAGGGGGAGGCACCAAGATCATCTGGTAGAAGTGCCTACGAGTTGAGAAAAAAAAAAATTACTAATTAATCAATTGATTTTCTCACTTGGAGATGTCACAGTTTTGGCCCAAATAATAGTCTATATTCTCCTTTAAATGGAGTTGAACCTAAGAGCAAGCTCCTCCTGTATTAGCATCACAAGACATAAACTTCATAGCACACAACATAGATATGTATGATATAATGTTACCCTTACAACATTAACACTGTACAAAATGTTTTAGCTGGTTTATGTCATATCCTCTAAAGAGTGAAGATTTAAGTGAGTGTTGAATGAAAAAAAAAAATACATTTCATTCAAACATTTAATAATGCCTGGTCATTTTTATTTTTGAAGCATGGGGCTAAAAATGTTTTACACAGGCTATACAAATGGAAAGAACTTCCATTGCATAGTGACATATTGGCAAGAGAAAAGTGCTAGACAATAAAATGTCAATAAAACAAAAGTATACAACAAAATACTGTATAAGCCGAGGGAAAAATGTTGCATTGAGGAAAGAATTTACATTTACAGTATGTATCAAAAGTCATTCACAGATAAAACAGAAGACATAAGATACACAAAAGCACTTCCAAAATGGCAAGCTAATCTGATGTGGGGACGGTGTTGAGCTCTATCCCTGTCTGTGTTGGGTCTCTCTGGGAGATCTCTCTACACACCAGCACACACAGCAGAGGGTCTGCAACCACCCGGAAACTCATCAGGCACACACTCATGGAGAACAAGAAAGGGAAGTGCCCTCCTTTCAATAGGTCTAGCCAAAACCATACAATAAATGGTGCATAGAAGAACCAAAGAGTTCCCATTGCCACCACAAGAACACGCAGATGTGACCTAAAAGTTAAGACACATGTGAGCGCTGCTGCAATAACAGCCACTGCTAACAGAATAAAACCTGTGACAACTAAAACATTGGGATTGATAAAGTAACTTAAAACGCTGATCCAGACAGTTAGGGCAAATGGAATGGAGAGAAATGGAGAGGAGAGGCAAGTGAAGCAGCGAGGATGTGTGAAAAACAGAATGTTCTGTAGCGCCAAGATCTGGTGGAAACCAAAACCACACAGCTTTGTTGCACTAAATGCAACAAAAACCATTTCGCTATGCATGCTCACATGTAATGATGTAATAATAAATGGAATGAGGAAAATCTCCAAAATGTCACTGAGGAGGAGGAAGATCATGAAGATGAAGACTCTGCCTCCATGGCGCACATGTAGAAACAACTGACGCAGAGCCCAGGCCACAGCAGGTGTGCCCAGACACAGGCCCATGATGAGAAATATTTCAATTCTAATTAAGCCATCCTGTAAAAAAAAAAAAAACACATATGTATATCACCTAATAATGGCATTTAACATTCATAAATTTGTCATATCAAAGACAATTTTGTCTTATCTTTTTTTTTATTTTTAACAATTTAATTTAAATTTCACATTTTAAATTTTAATAATCTAACATGCATTGTCCTTCCCAAATTTAAAGGCTGAGAGAGAAAAGGAGCCTATGACTACTTCAGGTAATTAGCCGACTGACTTAATAAAGTCCTCTACAGAATGTGTCAGCAGTTCACTTGCATTAACGCTCCAGTAGAAGGGGTATAAAAACAGCGAAACAATGACATGCACCTCACACTATCATCCTTAGGCATTTGGCTGAAATTGCCACAATCGAACTTTCTCAAAACTCATCCGATTGACATGGTTGTGAGAGTTGCTGCTCTTGAGTGGCTCTGACATGCCATATTTGACTTCTGGTTGCACAAGGACTGCATGACACACTAGTAGACTAGAGGGCACTTGACAGTGCAAATGTGCAAAATATCTGGTAGTTGGAGTAGGAGCATGAAGTTAACAAAATCATTTTCAGGTCAGTTCTCATCAGCAAAATGTGCAGGATTAAGTTGCACCACTGCTTTTCTGTACAATAGAATATGATTAATAAAGAGCTCCATGGAACTCCATCATGTCCTGAGAAAAGTATTGATATTGCATCCAACACAATAATTAATAGGCCTATAATATAAGTCTTTAACTTACGCTAGTAGTACGCATGGCGTATGTTATTGAAGATTGTGAAATCACCAAGCACTTGGCTAAGAGAAGAGTCAATATGACCTCACAAGAGAGATACAAGAGGAAGACGGAGTACAAGGAGGAACCAACACTTACTGCAAGATGCAATTTGATGATTAAAATCAAAAGGAAGTGGCTTAAACGCATGAAATACCTAAAATATCCTTAGCACAGTACACACTCAGTGTTGTCAGAGCTGATGCCAGCTTAAAGAGATACACCACCATTCCAGCCAATTTATTTATTCACAACCTTCCCTAGAGTTATACAATTTAGTTCTATCTTTCTTCAGTTCAGTAGATTATTATTATTATTATTCATCCACCTTTTGTCTCAGTCTGACGATATTGTTTTTAGCTTCAGGTTAGCATATCACTGAATACATTATTGCCACTAGTATCTCACTCATTAGCATCCTGTTTAAAGGTGTCCATCTAATTCCACCATCTTAGGAAGCTGCATGTTGGTCTGACAAGCTAGTCATGTGAGTGTGCTGGTTTATGTTGGCCATGCTAGTGACCAGCCTATGAAGCTTACATTGATGGTTTAAGATGGTCATGCTGGTTTGAATAGTCATAAAGCTGGACATTGACTAGATTGACTAGTGAATCTACAGCCAAAATTACCAGCCTCAGCTCAGCTGGTTTGACCAACAAAACCACCACAATTACCACCAGCTGGGTCAACGAACTAAACCAGCAAAACTCTTGTGAAAACATCATAAGATGGTCAAACAAGCTAGCGTGCATACAGTACGATGCACAGTTCAGCAACACAATTGTTTCTCAAAGCCATGGTCCAGACAAACATTGTGAAACAGTGAAATTGTATGGTAGGCTACCTACTACACCTCTTGACCTGTAGTTGCAAGTATCATGATGAAAATTGCAGGCTTTAAAGATGGAACAACTTGAAATTTGAGCATTTACTCTTTTTGGATGTAGAACAGAACGTACATGAAAAACATTTCACATAATCATTTGCATCATAAAAATGTCATGACTTTTCGTTTGCGTTTTGGACGTGACAGTTTTGTGTGGAATTACCCATAGGCCTACAGTATATTTACATTCACAGAATCAAGATTTTGTGTAATGTTTTCTGAAATTTGACATTAACTGTGATATGTGCTAGCCTGGGAATACCCACGCTGCCTTGCACACTCATTCCGAACTGCTAGGCAGCCTGGAGACCATGGCCAAAATTTTCGCATTGATTTGGGAACCAATCACAAAGCTAGGATCGATGGCAAGACAATGCGCAAACTTTTGGACAAACTGAACTTCACATCCCGTACGGGAAAATAAATAGGTGGTCCCCAGACTAAATCTCACTTGAGATTTAGTCTGGTATTAGCCAGGCTAGATATGTGCAAGTGTATAGGCTAATAAGATTTCTGGAGGTAAAATTGGAGCATTGGACAGTAATGTGTAAAATTATTGTTGCATTTTGCTAGAGGCCAAAACTCTTGGTAGCCTATCACTTTTTATCACTTTTTTATCTGAAAATAGTAGTTGAGTTTCCACTTCATTTTACTTCTCATGTCCAAACTTATCTGCAAATGCCTTCAGAATATGGCTATGAACCAAGCTGAAAAGTTTGATGTAGGGTCTACAGTATGCCAGTGCTACTCAAGTTGAGAATTAAACAGGAACCATATGTAAGAAATAAATGTAAATAATTAATCATAAAATGTCCCTGATACAGTATATCACCAGCCATTAAGGAACCATGGTCATTTCAAATACTTTTATCACTGACAACAGTAATTCAGCCTGGATATTCCCATTACAAAATTAAAGTTGCAGCCCTCAACTAATGTCATTATTTGTATATTATGTGTATATTATGTGTTACACCACCCTCCACCTATCTGATTTTGGCAACATATCTGGCAAAATCTTGTCTGAGAGGAAGGGGAGGGGATATTATTCTCTGCAGTATTTTGACCATGATTGCAGTACCAGTTTTGGCCACAAACTTACATACTTTTCCTTTAAAATATGCTTTTCCCTAACCTGACTATTGTGGCTCAAAAATAACCCAAAGTGTCAACGTTGATCAATGGATGACAAAACAGTGTTTTTATTTGTAGTGTCTCCCCTTAACCACGGTCCTTCACTCTACAACATTCAATGGTTCCATCACAGATGAAAATACATAGTGAGAAAAAAAACCCACACTGTTGGCAGTCAACAAACAGAGGGGGGGAGGAGGAGGAGAGAGAAAAGGAACTGTAACATGCAGAGGAAGTAGTCAAGACTAATGTTTTATTTCCTGTTCTAACCATTCCATTGGTACTGTATGACTAGGGCCAACAAGGACCTAAAGACATTTGAAATGAGTGTCACTTCACATGAGATGCAGTGCACATAATAGGATTTGGTAGAACTCATGTAAGTAAGTAAGAAAAGAAGAAACGATTTGCTATAGTTTTGGCAACAAGTGGCAACGTGTTTACAGAAGATTTTTAAAGTAGATTAAAATAAAATAAATAATGTAATAACAGATTGCATTCCAACTCACATAGAAGATAAAAGTTTAACCATTTCTGCTTGTGTTCAGGCTAGTTTAATGTGAGCTGAGTTCACAGACTGCATCCTCAATGGTCTTCCTGCTGAGATTCTCCGTCTTGTATGTAGTGGCTATTTTTTTCTAATTCCTAGAGGTGGTTCTGATGAACATAAGAATCTACTTTTCAGAAAGATGATTATGACTATTATTTTTTCATCTAATATATCTTTTGGGCTTATGATTCTTGATCACAAGACCTGGATTAATGGATATGTTAAACACAGGAGTGGAAGATCTTTTTTTTTCACATACAGTATCATTTTTTTCAGGCAACAATACAGCAGCATTCCGTAATTGACTTCAGGGACCTTATGGAGAGTTTTGACCCCCGTCCTTACACTGAGGGTTCAGCCCAACTGATTGGTAAGAGACTAAATTTATTTATGTTTTTACATGTATTTGTACTAACTACTTTAGGCTCCTGTTCCCCACTTATATGACCCATGTGTTGTAGTTTTAGGTTTTGACATGAACAAATAATCTATAACCAGCACTAGAATTCTGTGAGGAAACTGTGGTACCCAGTGCGCATTGGACCTCAATCCCTCCCCATCTCCCATTCATTTCCTGTTAACTACCATGTCAATAAAATTTAGTAATAAAATGGAATTTTCATTAGGCCTTGATTTTACCTTCTTTGCTGAATGTGAAGTTCTACATACAGTAACAGAGTGACAGTCTGTTCCACCTCATGTTGTAGCCTATAGCAATCTGAGCTTTTGTCCCACGGCCAACATATTGCTACAGTATAAATGTCCTTCTTTTCAATGACAATATTGATATGAGTGATTAGATCTAACCATTTTGCTATCCTTTATGGCAAGAACAATTATGAATAAGTTTGGACATGGACAAGTTGGTCCTATGACAAAATAAACAAGTGCCAACTGTGTCAGATTATGTCAGAACAAACATTGGGCTAAGCCTATTGGTCAAAATAAAATTCACATGTTTTGGCAAGGCAGAATACAGTGTGTGTTGTTTGTAAGACAGTAAATTAACAAATTGTGTATAAACTGTGTCTGTCCCACTTTGTCCCATGAAATCTTACTGTCCCACATTTTACATATTTGGTGTTTCTGAAAAAAAAAATTACCTTTATCCATATTGCCCTAAAATAAGTTGGGAATCTGTGGCTCAAGCCAAGTTAAATGCACACTATTATGATTATTTTTGCCTTGCACGCTTGTTCCGAACTGCACGGCAGCCTGGAGACCATGGCCGAAATTTTCGCATGAATTTGGGAACCAATCACACAACAGGGGGAGAGATGGCAAGACGATGCGCGAACTTTTGGACAAACAAAACATGAAATCCCGTACGAGAAAATGTATAGGCGGTCCCCAGACTAAATCTCACTTGAGATTTAGGCTGTTGTTAGCCAGGCTAGGATCATATTGGATTTCAATTTAAACCACAAAATGATTTTGGAAACAAATGGCAGTCTATTCTCACACCATTTTGCATGGGTAATTAGACCAAGCTTCAAATGCTTCCGTGCAGTTCCTGCTTCGCCAATCAAATATCCCCCTACTGATGGTGAAGGTGTGAGACCAAGCCAGTGACATTTAATATTTAATTAATATTATTTAGGCTATTTTTATTTTTATTAAGATTTTTTTTTTTATGTTATTTTGTTTTTATGTTATGTTTTACTGTTTTTCTTTTCATTAAGCATTTATGATTTATGATTTATTTTCAATTATTTACCAGATATGCTTTTTACTTGTATTGTGTTTACCTCCTCCTTTGTCAATTTGCCAATTTGTTTATTTTTATTGTAATTAAGCACTTTGTGCTCTGTGCTAGAAAAGTGCTATACAAATAAATTTATTATTATTATTATTATTTATACAGTAATGTTTCAATGTCAGAATTAAATTGAAATGAAACACTAGAGGAAAACTACATGCAGCTACTGTAGGTTGTGTGTCTTTTTTTTTTGAGAAAAGTAGTGAAATTCACATTAAGAACAGTATACCGTTGAGCTATGTAATAACTCATGTGTTTCACCGGCAGACTTCGAGAAGCAGAAATGAACGCCAGTGAAGACTTCACATGGAACATGACTTCAGGACCTCCAAACACCCACACTCAAAATCCTTGCCATGACAACAGGACTTCTGGAAGTTGCCTTGACAACAGCTCCACAAGTTTAACTAATATGACTCTGACCCCCACAGTGTTTACCCCACCAATTCCAGCCATGTATGTGGACATAAACGATGCAAACTTCACCGCATTTTCAGCATTCCTTATTTTAAGTGTGTGTGTGTGTGCCTGCCTGCCCTACACATCTCAAAGGCATTACCCATTCGGTGCCTACATGAAATCTCTCTTTGTCATCACAGGCCTTGAGTTTATCCTAATTCCACTTCTGATAGCCTCGCTGATTCACAAATGGCTGTGCTTTGAGTGGCTTGACTGTGAAGTCCTTGTGTTCTTGGCCACTGCCACCAGACTGTGTGGATTGTGCTTCCACCTCTTGGTGGTATTTGAAAATAAGTTGAATTACTGCTGCTGTAATTGTTCCCGTGTAGTCATCTCTCTTTCTGTGTGGATTTGTACAATAGTTCTCTTATCAGAGGCTCCATCTCAGAATGAAATTGCTTTAATACTCAGCTGTGTCTGGGCAGGATTGACTTTAACTGTGGGCTTCCGTGCAAAAATGCTCTTATCCTCATCAATGCCATATAAGCCAATATATGTATCTACTCTGTGCTGCTTTTGTCATTGTATTGTTTTTCTATGCCCCCTTCACTATATGGCTTGGTGCTCAAATATCTAACAATGGCAACCCTACATGTTATTTATATCTGATGGGTGTGTGTATCTTTAGTTTACGGACACTCGTAGATCCTATGGTGTGTATCCAGGTAAATTGGAAAATAAGACAGAGAGAGAGGGAGGAAACGTCAGGAATGGAGTTATCTTTGATATCGAATCGAGTTGTCATATACCAGGTTCAAACTGTCAATGCAGTCCCACTCAATACACGGACCAAGGTGAACACCAAGCGTAATTTTTATCAACCACTGTACATAAGTGGGTCAGGAAAAGCCTTCAGGGGTTGGGGACCATGGAGGGGTCATCAAGGACACTAAAGGTCAAGGAGACAAGTCCAGCACCAAATGAGATCAAGACTCACAGAAACATTATACTTATCTATACCTATAATTACACTAAATACTGTTTGTAAACTGTATGTGTTTTTTGTCATTTATTTTTAGTCTAATGCTTTTAAAACAAACAACCAGTGTTGTATTTCATCTAAGTTAAGGAGACAAAATCAAACTGCATGCAACACCTCAGCAACCAGCAACATACAATATGCCTAAAATGTTGCTTTTCTGCATTAAGGCGCAGTATTGTTCATGCAGTTTTCTGTTTGTTTTACTGCATTTTCTTTAGTTGGCCTACTAGTGTACAGAGCTTTGGTACAGAAGTAAGAGCAAAGATTCAAGAGCACTAGAATCTTTGAGTAAGAGTAAAATGAAAACGGTCCAATCAGAGAGGGTAAAAGCAAAAACAAAGATTCCATATGATTCTAGCATTCTAGAATTTGTGATCAAAGTAACTATAACAACAGCAAAACATTTGATGGCATTACTTGAAAATACAGCCATTTTCAGGAAGCTAAAAGTGACCTAACAGGACAGGAAAACAAACTTATCAACAAATAAAGTAAGTCATGGTTAAGGCATAGCTATGATAGCCCATGATACTGTATGTGTTTCATTTGATTCAATCAAATGTTGAATTAGGCTACTCTTTCCATGATTATTTTTACAGGTTTATAGGTTCATGTTTAGGCCTATAGGTTCTTTGCTGATATCAATATCACAGACTTTATTTATATAAGATACTGTATGATACAAATACACTATTGCTCAATGGTGTTTTTTGCCCTCAACGGAACCTTCCAGGCAGCGTTGAAAGAAGAACAGAATGAAAGAAGCACCACTTGACCTCCTGAACAGGACATTTGCATCTGCCCTTGGACACATACATGACAGTTTAATCACATACCGGACGTCTGAGAGGAATAACACTGAGACTGAGTGGCCATCCCAGCCTTTCCTTCTGACCTTCTTCGGAAGCAACATCATCATACTCTCTACGCTGCTCCTCATTGGCTTGGCTGTGGGATCAGGAGCTTTGGTTTGGGCCGGACGTGTTCTGAAAAGACACCATGACGAGGGACGTGAAGTCTCGGTCATCATCCTCTCCCTCCTCCTCACCGACCTCCTGGAGTTGCTCGTCATTCCAATTGAGGTGACGTCCCTGCTGAACGTGCTGGCCTGCTACAGGGGCCTAAACTGCCTCGCTGCCATCATGACCTTCGGTTTTGCCCGGCAGTGTGGCTACTGCTTCCACCAGCTGGTGGCGCTGGAGGGCGTTCTTGCTTTCAGACAGCCTGATGGGGCAACACGACTCTCAACTCCACGCTATGCCATTCCAGTCTCTCTATTTGTGTGGATTTGGGCCCTGGTTACTTTAATCATGGGCACCTCAGCCCCCCTGGTCTCCTTTTTAATGGGTCATGTCATCGGCACGGGAACTATTGTTTTAGCATGCATTCATTCCATCCTCACATGTATGAGATGCTCACACCCAGATAGGAGGCCAGGAAACATGATGAATGCCTTAGCCCTCCTCACACTAGTCTTCCTGTATGGTCCGTTCATTGTATGGATCTCTATGTTACTAAGTGGTATCCTCCTGCTTGACCTAGGCTTCATCTCCATAGGAATCATCACTTTCAGGCTGGTTACAGATCCTGTGCTATGTGTGCTAGTGTGTAAGAATAAGTCACATAGCGCAGTGAGTGATGTTTGGATTAGCCACACAGTTAATGACAAAGCTTAGTACTTTTAATACTTTATGTTGTTGTTTGTTTTTTATAAATACTTGACTGCAGGGCTACCCTGCCATAGCCTGTGTTGTGTGCAAATCTCTATCCTGGTGCGAAAGACATAAGCCTATGGCCTAACATTGTATTGTATGTGCTGGAATACATTTATTTTGAATAGCTGAATGCATTGCATCATTTGTACTGTTAACAGCAATCACTAGGCCTACTATTTTAGCTTGCTTTTATTAGTAGTAGTACTATTTTCAGTTGCCTTAGGCTACGCCAGATTTAATTAGAATTGACAGAGTTATGTTAATATAGGCTAATATCAATGCTATAGAACTTGATAAACCTTTACTGAACTTCTATCCTCTAACCTTTACTGAGCTTCCATCTGATTATTTTTTTTTTCGGATCGCCTATTCTAAAACGGATAGCTCCAGTCCTTCATTATGATTGGTTGAATGTTTGCTTAATGTTGTTGTATATTCAAGTAGCCTAAGCTATGAGAGGCCATTCCATACTGTGAATACAGCCCAGCTGTGCAGTATTATAAAGGCACAAAGCCTAGCTGAAGCTTAGGAAGTTTAATGGCTCACTACTTTTCTGTGCTTCACGTAACAACACCCTGAGCTGTGCTATGTTCACGTTAGGCCTATAGAACGGTATCTCAGGCCTTAGTGCTTAGTCATTATTGTCACTGTTTCTTTGGAGAAAAGTGTCTCTGTCTAATGTTATGAACAGGCACTCCCATTCCCATTTTAGAATCAAACAAACTACACAAAAGTAGATTTTCACATCTGTTGTTACTTCACTGACTTCCTGTTTACCACCTGGCAGATACAGTGACAGCAGTCTAATTCTGTGTGAGGACATGCACAATGAAAGTATTTTGACAGTTTTGGACAATTTTGTCAGCTTTCTGTAAGTCGCTTTGGATAAAAGTGTCTCCTAAACACATAAATGTATGTGTAAATGTATTAAAAATGAAAATTTACTAACTTCATCAAAGTTCATACGAGAAACCTGACCATAGTGTCGCAATGGATGAACACTTGCACAAGCTGATGACCAAATTTCAGAGGAAAAAAGTGGGGAAGAAAAAGAAAAAGAGATAAACAAAGCACTTGCTGTGATCATAGTGATGGGATGAACATAGACACATACAGTAATAGTGTTATTTTTATTTTTAACTTATATAATGTGATATGACTATGGCGTTAAGTTCTGTCTGTAATTCCAGTAGGATTATCATTTTAGTTGAAAGCACAGGCCTAATTGGTAAATAATTTATGTATTTCAATTTATTCATTATTTTGGGAACATTTTAAATGATCAAAGAAGAGAATTTCAGTGCTTTAGTTTTAAGATATGTAAAGGTTATTTCCACTGGTCAGTTATCAGTGAACCGCATCAGTCCTTAGCTTGGGCTTCCTCTTTTTAGAGGCCAACATTAAGTTCTTCTTCTTAGGAGACTTGATTCTCCTTTTGTTTAGTGCATCAGAATCCACCGTAGAGTTGTTCAGTGGAGAGGTGAGTAGATGCACTCTATGTTTTATCATTGCATTTATTCATTGAAGCCTTTAAGTGTATTGTTGAATGCCGGCACATCTATGCCACGCCTTCATGCCGTCCATCACTTATAACAGGGGTCTGAAACTATTTTTCTTTTTTTAGATATTTTTTGCATTTGAACTCGGGTCCCCGGATTCATGGCACATGTTCGGCGCCCTAGCCAAATGAGCTCCGGCGCCCACTCAAACTCATTTTTACCACCGCCCATATGAGCATCATGCTTTTCCTCAGAGGGCCATCTTGTCTTAGCCTGAGAATACCCATGCTGCCTTGTGCGCTTGTTCCGAACTGCATGGCAGCCTGGAGACCATGGGCAAAATTTTCGCATGAATTTGGGAACCAATCACACAATGGAGAGATATGGCAAGAAGATGCGCGAACTTTTGGACAAACTAAACCTGAAATCCTGTACGAGAAAATGTATAGGTGGTCCCCAGACTAAATCTCACTTGAGATTTAGGCTGGTGTTAG
>JASCQY010090333.1:0-19628 GCA_030264315.1 Sardinella tawilis
ACACACACACACACACACACACACACACACACACACACACACACACACACACACACACACACACACACACATTTACACTGGGTGAAACTTGCTTCTCAGTGTGGCATTCTGGATAACTCCCAACATTGGTTTACATTAACAATTAACTTGTTCTGAAACACTGGACACCATAAAAAACTTGAGGCAATGAGGCCAAAATCTTTGGAGACAGTAGCTAAGGTAAAGTTTTGTAGTTAGGTCTGCTATTATAGTCAAAATAGCAGCCTGGAAACAGCCCTAGGAAAAGTAAACCTGTGAAATGTGTGGACAATCAAACAGCACAGATAATAGATATCTGATGAGGCAGGTTAAGACTAGCGGTTTGGTGTACAAACCATTACAACAATAATAGTCTTCTAAGTGCCAACGTCAACAGCTCTTCCCAAGTCCAAGAGAAATGCTGACATTTGTTTCAGATCTGTTCTAAAGGGAAATGCATTACACAGTACTAAACACATTTTGTGACTAAATAAACATGATCACTAAAGCTTGCATTAACACTGTTGAACCTCAGTATAAATCACCTTCCTGATAAGGTTTCAAACATGGTTAGCCCAATAGCTGAGGGCCTTCTGCTACAGGAGTATTTCTGATGGCATAATAGCTCACTAACTCAATGCATTCAGGCATTCTTTTACAAAAGACCATCCAAACAGAGAGTTTCTTGTTTTATTTTTAAAGTGAATTTTCTCATGACAAAATAAAATCCAAAAACCGAAAAACAGCCAAATCTAATCCATTGTACATTCAGACTTTGAAGAATAAAGTCAAGTATACAGAGAGTTCATTTAAAGGGCATGTACTTCAAATACAGCAAATAGATTTAGAGGAAAAGAACAACAAAAAAGAAAGCTAGAGGATTTAAGACTACAGTCGAAACAACTCAAAAGTTCACCTTTCTGGTCTGCCTGTGCCCCGTTACGCTGACTCTGCCTCCTGACCAGCCTCCCCCTCCCACTTCTCCAGGTAGTCCTGGAGGTTCATATTGAATGCGTCTATGCCCCCCTTCGACAGGTGAATGCCATCGGGGCGATAGAGGCCCGTCGCTATGTTGTCATGAGTCACGGCCACGCCCCCTAGCTCAGCGACGATGGCGTGAACTTTGTTATTGATGGCGCCAACCAAAGAGTTGACAGAGCCGTCCCTATCCTCACTGATGCCGCCACCATCTTTCCAGAAGCGTCTGGGCAGAATGTCTGACCAGACTATTTTACACTTGGGGAAGACGCTGTGAATGGACGTCAAGTCCCTCTTGATGGAGCTCAGCAGCTCCTCTGCCGTGCCCTTGTTGATGTCGTTGCCTCCCAGGTGGATGATGAGCAGGTCTGGGTTGGGCCAGTTCAGCTTGAGCTGGTGCAGCTGAGGCACCAACTGGTCCCACGTCATGCCATGGACGCCCTTCCACCAGAAGCGCACATTTTCGGGGTCCATGCCCATCTCCACCACAACCTCTGAAGACTTGGCCCTCTTCTCGGCCCAGTCCACCAGAGAGTGGCCACAGACCCACACGTTCCTCATCTCCTTGCTAGCCAGAGCAGCTGGAGAACACACAGAGCAGCGTTAGCCTCATTTCACGTAAACATCGCTAATCATGTACAACTCACATTGGATGCTGCACATTGCATAGCCCAACAAACACAAACACTGCTTGTTATTCATGTACTCTAGGGTTTGGTGCTGCACATTGCATAGTCCAACAAACACACTGCTTATTATTCATGTACATATTATTCGTTGTGATTCAGGTTTGCTTGTCTTTTCATTGAAAGCTTACCTATAAAGGTAGTCTAAATACTGGCTTAAAAAAAACAGTAACAGTGTACACTACTCAACATATCTTTTTGGTCCAGGCTTGAAAACACTGATTAATGCTACCTTCAAAGCTAACTGGCTAGTGCTAACCAGATGATGGTTAACCCTGAATTACCGATTTTTAAGACCAACTGCAATAGTACAAAAAGAACCTTAAAGTCTTAGTAGAACTGAACTTGCTTATTAACTAATTTAGTTCTACAATCAATAATTCAGTCGTTTTAGAGTTTTAATTTGTAAGTTCAGCCATTATGGCTTAGGTCTGTGAACTCCTTGCCTTTTTATAAATGGACAACCAACCGTGACTTTACAAGACAAACGAAACATGCATGAGAGAAACACAACCCCATTTACACTCTCTAACCTTCTAACATGTAATACCTAATGTGCAGAACATGTAATAATGACTTGCGCATAATAATAATAATAATGGTCTTACTATGTGGAGCTTCACAGTGGTTTTCAAATCAGCACTGAGGTATAAGAAATAGTTTGTAGTAAGGGTAGTAATAGTATGTAGGCAGACAAGATACACTTGTCATGCATAACAGATGTAAACTACTGGATTAATCCTGGGAGGGTTTTTTTTGCAATGCATCAAAGATGACCATCAGATGACCCTGTTCTAAACTAGCCTGACAGGTGTAAAGCACACACACAGACGCGATACTGAGCAAGTCAAACACTGCACGGTGTGTGTGTGTGTGCGCACAGCTGTTTGCTGGGGAAGGAGCAAAACATGCGCGCGAACAACTCAAGTAAGATGCCCTGAGCAAAGCTAGCAACCTGACTTTGTGGCCCTCTCTGCCTGTGCTCATTTCGTCTCCTTTGTAGCTTTCTGCTAGGGTAAGTAAAACGTTCTGCCCACATGGCTTAATAAACGTCTACATGTCCCCCCTCAAGAGATGCTTTATAAACCTTTATAAGCCTTTATAAGCTGTGTTGAGTGCACCTACACATCACTTTAACCATCATCTCAACCACTGCTAGCTAGCACAGCCCACCATGCAAGCAACGGACTGCATCAGTTCCTGAGTCTGTCAATGCTATGAGGTTTACTCTGGGCCAATAAAGGCCCATAGGGGCCAACAGGGCCCAAGCCCTCCCTTATACTGGTCCCCACCTGGCGTCTCCTTCTTCCCAGCGCTGGTGGCAGCGGCGGCGGAGGGGGTCCGCTTTGAGCTCCTCATCAGCTCCATCATCTTCTCATGCTTCTCCTTCATCTTCTGAGTGTACTGGTCCAGCTGCACAGCAAAACACACATGGACATGCTGCTCAGCTTAGGCTCTGGAAGGGCCACTGGGTCCCTGGATTATTACTCTAAACAAGGGATTAACAGGATCTCTTATTCTGTCGTAAAATACCAGATGCACACAGTACTGTACTGTACTGTATTGTACTTGACTGTAATGTAATGTAATGTACTGTACATATAACAGTGGTATCTTAAATGCTATGTTTTAAATGTAATGTTAGCATTTGCTCTATGAACAATTAACAATCAATGATCAAGCTAATCAATAAATGTGTTTAAATAAATTACTTCATATTCTTAATGAAGATCAGCAGTCATGCATTTAACCTGAATCTGACAGCTTCAGAACATGGGGCAGAAACATTCAAAAGAGCCTAAGAAGGAAATTCCCTTCAAAGCAAATGTGAACTAGAAACTGAATAGGAGACAAAAAAACTATGAAGTCTGAGAATTCTGTCTGTTCTTTTTGTCTAGCTATCTTAAATTGGTTAGATCTAGCTGAGGTCGCTTGGTCTCGGCTCCTAGCCCTCTCTAACTATGCCTTGGTCAGACCACATCCAGCTAAGGATCAAGGCATTAAATGGCTAAATTGCACAGCACTAGCACAAGGCTCAGAACTCAGTGCTTTCTGCAGGAGCTTTAAGGAGTGGAGGGTGCAGGGCGGCAAGAAGAGAAGAATGACAAAAATATAATTAATATGAAAATAATCACTTGACTGCTTATTTATTTGGACTGCCAAACTAACTGTTTTTAAGGTTAGCCTTAAATTATGCTAAGAAAGATAAGATAAGCTAACTATTAGCAAAATCTTATTTGACAAGTTAATTCAATCTCAACATCGCTCAATACACTGTACCATACTCAAAGTATACAAGAGATTTATTAAATGTTTGCTTTTTTATGATCAGACTACCGATGTGCCGATTTTGCTACAGTATTCTACTCCATTTGCTCTGTTCTGTCACTCCTTTCATCTGTTCAACACAAATAGCTAACTCTACCTTGATAAAAAAAGAAAACTCAGATAGTACTCAACCCTGTCATCAGAAACATATTATCAAAACAGGACAAAATATACAGCCAAACTTTTCACTATTGTATCATTCATTGTTCTGGAAAAAAAAAACACCAATGAAAGACAGGAAAGAAAGGCAGAATCCCCACTTACCTTCTGCTTTTGTCTGGCTTTGACATCTTCCTCTGTCAGCATAGGAGGCCCGGCCTTGATGAGGTCGCTCAGTGCTTCACTGCTGACGGGCTCGATGACCGTGAGGCATCGGCCAGCGTTGGAGTCCTCCTGCTCAGCCTGCTGGGGCTCGCTAAGGGAGAAGGAGGAGCTGCCTGAGGGCTGGAGGGGGTTGTAAGGATCACTACCTTCAGGATTTAAGGGGATCTCAGTATTTGCCGAGTAAGAGGAGGAGGAGGAAGGTGCAGTTGCATCTTGGGTTGTACTCGGAGGAGCGTACGAATACCCCCCGGGATAGGCGAAAGGGTCATAGGCCCTGGCTGAGGCTGCGGAGTAGTTGGCGTACTGAGCAGGGTAAGCCTGCTGGGGATAGCCCGAGTAGGGGTACCGGTAGCTGGGGTTTGTGGCTGAGTGAGGGTAGGAGGTACTGGTGGCGGTCTGGGAGACGCTGGAAGTGGCCACAGGGTACGTGGGGTCAGGCGTATGTCTGGAGTCTTGTGAGTACGCATAAGGATCGTATTTCTGGCTAGAGCTACTACGCTCTGGGGTGACTCCAGGCTCCGAGCTTCTCCTGCTACCGCCCTCTGGGTCGTACTCACTGCTGTGTCTCGACTGGCTCCTGTAGTCCTCTCTACGAGCTCTCTTGGCCGGCGAGGCGGACCGAACAGGATCCGAGTCGGCCGAGTGAGTTCGACTACGTTGCCGACCTGAGGAGTGCTCGCTACCCTTGGACTCTGAAGAGGCTTCTCTGGTCTTGGCGCCATAGAGCCTCTCCTTCATGCGGTCCGTCAGCTGCGTGACCTCAGACGAGTTGAGGTTAAGGCCTATGGCCTTTAGAAGGTTCTGGACTTTGTCAAAGTACTGCGCCTTCTCTTTCTCTTTCCCAGGAGCTGGTGGTGTCGGCTCCTCTGGAGCCGCACTGGGCTTGGGGCTCTCTTTGAGCTGGCCAGAAGGCACTGATGTTTCAGGCTGGTCAGCCATGCTAGCATGTGCCGCCATCTCCTCCTCGCCAGTCCGCTTCAGTGGCTCCTGACTGGCGAGGCCGAGGATTCGTGAGAAGCCACTGCCATCCTCCATGGCCCTTTCGTGGGGCAGCAGGTCGTCCTTGCTCGTGCCCTCTGCGTGCTCCTCATCCACCTTGAAGGGGTCGTAGCGCTCACCTTCCCTGGCTGGCTGTGTGCTCGTGCTCGCGCTGCTGCGGGCTGTGCTCTTGCCCATGGATTCTCTGATCATCGTGGTGAGCTGGTTGACATCCACACCCTTGTTGAGCAGGCTAAGGAAGCGCTGCATCTGGGCAGCAGCGCCACTCCTTGCCTCGGCCGCCTGCTGCTGACCAGGAGGGGTTTGGGATGGTTGAGTCGTGCTGGACTGGTGCCGTTGGGGAGGAGGGGGCATGGAAGGACCTGAGTCGCGGTAAGGCCTTTCCTCCCCATAGGCGAATGACTGCTTACTCTGGGGATACCCAACTGCAGGGTCCCGTGGATTGCCAGGATGGGTTCTGTCATAATAATGGGACCCTTCCATGCCTTTATCCTGTAACAAAGAAAATACACTTGTCACTAAGACTACTGATGTCATAATAATGGGATCCTTCCATGCCTTTATCCTGCAACAAAGGCTACTGTAAGAAAGTTTTTAAAATAAAAAAAATGCACTGTAGTGAAACCTATTATTGCTTTGCCCTAGCTTTCAAAGTGTGTAAGCTATGATTGAAGGACAAAAAAAATCTGCACTGACACTGACCTGCGTTGAGTCCTCAGGAGGAGGGTATTCTTTGGGTTTCTTCAGAATGGACTTAATGGGCTTAGTTGCCTGGCGCCGGGCACTGTTCTGGGGCAGCCACTCCAGAGTCTCCTCCTCATCGGAGGCCAAGGGCTCGGAGCCCCAGCCCAGGCGCTCCTTAGGAACCCCTGAGGCCGCCTTAGGCTTGTCGTCCAGGCCTATCAGTGCCTTCTTTCGGGCTATCAACTCGTCCAGTTCTTCCAGCTCCCTTTGCTTTTTCATCAACTCCTCGTCCACGCCGTAAGGTTGGGGCGCTCCATAAGGAGGCTTTCCGTACGGATCAGGCTTTCCGTATGGGTCGGGCTTTCCGTATGGATCGTGCTTTGCATATGGATCGTGCTTTGCGTATGGATCGGGTCTTCCGTATGGGTCAGGCTTTCCGTATGGGTCGGGCTTTCCGTATGGGTCGGGTCTTCCGTATGGATCGGGTCTTCCGTATGGATCAGGCTTTCCATATGGATCAGCCAATCCATATTGATAGTCCCTGATATATGGCTGAGAGCTGTCTCTACCAGGACTCCGACTCCAGGGTGGGTGCTCCCCAGCGCCTCCTCCTCTCCAGTACCTCATATCCAGACGCACTGGACTGTGTCTCCGGTAACCGCTCCGCTCCAGATCCCTCTCCCTCTCCCTGGCCTTGTCTCTCTCTCTGTCCCGGTCTCTCTCTCTTTCTCTCTCCCTGTCCCGCTCTTTCTCTCTATCCTTATCTCTGTCTCTGTCTTTCTCTCTATCCTTATCTCTGTCTTTGTCTTTCTCTCTATCTCTCTCTCTATCTCTCTCTCTCTCTCTCTCTCTATCCCTATCTCTCTCCCGGTCCCTGTCTCTCTGTCTGTCTCGTTCCCTCTGCCTGTCTCGTTCTCTGTCCCTGTCCCTGTCCCTGCTTCTTTCTCTGCTATCACTCCTGCTGTGTCTGTATCTGTAGGAGCGCTCTCTGCTCCTGCTGCGGCTTCTGTTGGGCTTTTTCAGCACCTCCTTCTTCTCCTCCTTCTTCTCCTCAGGCAAGCTTGGCAGGGCTGGGAGGCTCTTCTTTGGCTCATCACCCTGCTGGGTTTGGCCCTCGCTTTTGGCCTGCTGGCCTGGGCTGCTGCCTGCCACATGCACAGGACTACGACTGCGACTTCGGCTGCGTCGGTCGTCCCTTGGACTGCCACCATTGCTTGATCGATCTTCGCTCCTGGAACGCTTAGCCTCCTCGGCTTCGTTCTTGATCACCTCCTTCCTCAGCATGGTGATTTTAGTGCTCATTGGGCTTGGCTTTGCTCGCACTGGCAAGACTTCAGAATTGCTGTGGGACAGGAGAGTTATCAATGAAGTCACTGATCAATGGGCCAATTCCCAATGAATAATCCATCATTTTAATGGAAATTTAACAAGAAACATTTGCTATGTACTTTATTTACATATTATTGTATGTAGCAGATTTCAAAGCGCCATTTTTCAAATATCAATTACTACTACTAGCATGCTAGCCAGGTTCCTTTACCGTTTTGCTAATGTGAACAACAACAACAACAACAACAACAACAACACCTCACCCAGTATCTGTGGCATCTGGATCAGGTTTGATTTCATCACTCTGAGTTTGGTCTCTGGGCTCGCTGGAAATTTTAATGGTCATCTTCTTCTGCAATCACATTTTGATACAACACAGATGAACAACCACAGCAGACACTCCATTCACCACAGACTCCAAAGCATAAAGCAAAAAAACTCACCATGGAGAAATGATAACAAAAAGCGAATCATACAGTACATCTAAATCAACGATCGATCGATAGATCGATAGATCGATAGATCGATAGATAGATAGATAGATAGATAGATCATTTAATAATCCATTAACAGGACATTACAATGTCACAGCAGCAACATCCATGCAGACATCAGACCACACACTACCTCACAGCAATCACTGAAAATATATGTGATGGAAAAGGACATGGATCACAAAGGAAACACAGGAGATCTATTGTACCTTAATTCTGTTTTTCGCCACCAGGGCTTCTAATTTGGGTGGTAATTTCCGGTCCACATGCCTCTTCACTCGAATGGCTTGATTTCCGCTTCCTTCTGGTCTCTAAGGAGATCAGTGTGGAATCGTATTATGTCACCGAGTTCTGGTCTTTCCAGAAAGCCCTAACTTTGCGGCAGTTTGCAGTCACCATGATAAAATAATACAATATACAAAATACAATACAATACACCAAACACATTACAACTGTACAAATACAACAGTATAATAGCAAAAACATTAAAGATGCCGTCAACATTCTTATCCTGGGGAGATATCAGGATATACTATATACAACTGCATATCAGGCCATACTGTTGATCCAGCCCCCACAAAAGAGCCATTAGACAGATAGTTCTCAAGACATCTCAAAATTACAATTCATTTATTTCTATACAAATCCTTATTGGTCAGGTACACAGCATGGAATTTCTTGATTAAGATCAATGTCAGCTAACACTCTCTGGTCAGGTACACAGCATGGAATCAAGAAGATAAAACATGTTGGCAATGAAATGATGTTCCAGGACCACTCACCGGCATCACAGTGAACTCCACTTTATCCGAGACGGCCAGTTGGATTTCCTCCATAACCTCCTTGAGGTCGAAGAAGAGTTTTGGGTCTTGTGGGTATTTGATAAAGCCATGTGTTTCCTCCAGCTCAATCACCACGCCCTGATGGTCCAGAAAAAGGCCCATATTACACGAATCACAGCATAAAGTTAAAGGAGTTATTTGGAGTGAATCAAACTGAAGCCCTGTTGTCTGAGGCTGCCGAGTTTCTGAGGCTTCGGTTTGATTCACTCCGGATAACTCCTTTAAGATCTACAAGGAGTCTTTAGAACTCCTAAAATATGCCCCTCCTTCAGTAAACCAGTAGGCTGATGTTGGCCTATTTTCCAGTGCATCATAGTGGCTCGAGTTCAGTAAACCAGTGACAGCCCTTGGCTGATGTTGGCCTCTTTTACATTTTACAGGAAAGTAGTCCCAACCCTTTTCATGCTCTATGTTCTATCAGTGCCACTAATGCCTCGCTTTCTCATGCCATCCTGCCAACACAGAACTGTTCTTCATGTCAGGCTATTTCCTTGGCTAGTTAACACTGCTTCAGTGAATCTTTTTATGTGTAGTATACCATCCTCGGAGGCCAACACTAGTTTCTTCAGTGAGAGTTTCCCTTGCATCTACTATTGGCTACTTAAAAATACTAATATGCTGAAATGTTTTGTGCTGAATTAATTAGCAAAACATCCATAGTTGTCTTAACACCATTAGCCGTGAGTTCCATTTGCCATTCACACCTCTGGTGTGTGTGTGTGTGTGTGTGTGTGTGTGTGTGTGTGTGTGTGTGTGTGTGCGCATGTGTTTGGTGTGTGCGTGTGAGCGTGTTGAATATGAGGGCTTGAGAGACTTACAGTTTTGCGCTGCTCGGTGAGAATGCGTAGGAATCCTTTTCGGAAGTGCACATTGACGGCCCTCTCTGCCTGTGTCTTTGGGTTGGTGGCTACGCTTAGCTGCACTTTATCCCCCACCAACATGGTGGCTTTAGTGAGCACGTCCTTAGCACTGAAGGTGAGCCTTTTCTCTTCATCATTCACACTGATCTTCACACTACCAAGATCAAGAACCTACAAGACAACAGCATTTCAATTCAAGCACAATTAGCATCATGATGAGTGACATATTACTAAACTCATTTAGGAAAAAATAAACTAAAGCTCACTAGGGATCCATAACAGTAACCAAAACAAGCCATCATGTTTTGGGAAAACTTTTAAGAGACTTATTGCATGAACACCTGTCTCTCTCTGGTAGGAAAACTCAGAGTCTCCATGGTAGGAATGCATTAAAGCTCAGAGTCAGAGTCTCTATGGTAAGATTGCATTAAAGGTCAGACTTTCTATGGTAAGATTGCATTAAAGCTCAGAGTCAGAGTCTCTATGGTAAGATTGCATTAAAGCTCAGAGTTTCTATGGTAAGATTGCATTAAAGGTCAGAGTCTCTATGGTAAGATTGCATTAAAGCTCAGAGTCTCTATGGTAAGATTGCATTAAAGCTCAGTCTCTATGGTAGGAATGCATTAAAGCTCAGCGTCTCCATGGTAGGATTGCATTAAAGCTCAGAGTCTCCATGGTAGGATTGCATTAAAGCTCAGAGTCTCTATGGTAGGATTGCATTAAAGCTCAGAGTCTCTATGGTAGGATTGCATTAAAGCTCAGAGTTTCTATGGTAGGACTGCATTAAAGCTCAGGTAGACCCTTGAGAAGCAGGTGGGATTTGAAATGATGCTTCCCTATTGGCTCTTCCAGTCAATACCATTCCCACTCCCATTCCCATTCCACTAACCGTTCGGCCGGAGCCTGTGGGAACTCTCAGCACCACCCCGTCATATCTTTCTGCGCTCACATCCTCAATGACGGGTTCCGGCTCGGGTTCCGGCTCAGGCTCAGGCACTGCCACTGGCTTAAGCCTAGCCGGGGGAGCCTGGGCATTAAAAAGCTTTCAATTAGGACTTTAAATAATGCCTGGATTTAACACATTTAACACTTTTACTTTTAGGTTAACACATACAACGTTGACCTGAACAGCCACAGAATTTGAAGAAACAACCGTACTGAAGTAACGCTCTATCATCTTAACCCAAACGCCTACGCTCCATGCTTTCCAGATATCGGCTCAAGCTAAGTGCAACTCAACTAGCATCAGGCCGGCTTTCCAACATCAGCTTCTACAACAAAGTTGCTGTATCGTTCAGGTGAATATAAAGCTGCATTCAAAACGACTCAAAAGCGCAAGTATTCGAGGAGAGCGGCATTCCGAAAGACATACCCCATGACACATAAATAAATCAATAAAAAGCGAAATTTAGCAATCGAGTTCAGAGCTAGGATGTTAACAGTGCAGTATAAATGACATCTATGATTAGTGCAGGTCTCACTCACAGAGATCTCCATCTCCTCTTCCTCCTCCTCCTCCTCTTCCTCTGAAGAATCCTCGTCATCGCTTCCCTCCTCAGCCAGATCATTCTGGTTGTAGTCACTGAACGCCTCCATGCCCTCGGGCAGCTTGCGCACTCTCACGGCCATGTCTATGCCTTGCACCTGCACCAACACAGACCAATGACAAGGTTATGATCATGGAACCAATGCAGCTGTTGGCCTCAGAATCTACCTGCATGTTCTGGGTTTTAATACAAAATCTATGATTATCATCTCACTCTGCCTTTGAGCACAAATAAACTATGAGACTGGGGGTGGTGTGGGAGAGCCTGAATGTGCTTCTATTTGTATGACTGACAGCAATGCTGTTAAGGTTTAAGCACTTTACTGGCTTCATGTTATAAACAACAATAAGCAATTCTCACTTTCTGCAATCCAGATTATTGAAAAATAACCTGATAATCTCCAGTGTCAAGCAGTAATTATAAAACACTAGGGAATACTGTAGGTTAATTTCAGATCTTCAGTGGAAATGTATTCATACTTTGTACCTGTAATCTCCCAAAAATAACCCTTATATGTGATTGCCGCCCTGAGCTAAAACTAAACACTGCGTACATTAAATATTCTTAAAAGAATCTAAAATAAGATTGTTGATGCCTATGAAGTAATCTGATTACTCAATCTCTCCTGACAGCCCATTGAGATCGCTTCAGAGTAACATTTACATGTATATGCTGTGCAAGGAAAATGCTAATGTATTGTTTCTTTGCTAGTTGAAGTCAAAAGCTGCTCAAACAGACCACATGTAATTCAACTGTTAAGTAATTTCATCGTTGAGAACCAGGGATAAGATGGAACATTTGCTGGTGCTAACTATTATGAGCAAAGGCAGAGACTGTGCCTTTAAGACACAAATTCCTGCTTTGATGGAGTAACACTGGCTAAACATCACTTTGAAAGAATTTCTTGGTGAGACTAGAAAACACACATTACACATTTGATTCTTACTGTAACTATAATGATGCTGACCATCAGAAACATGTTTGTTGGTGTCCCTAATTAGCCTATCTCTGTTAGCATAACATATACAGGGCTAATGTCATTTGGGGGAAACCTAGGGTTAGCTTCTGGGTTTCTGGGTAGCATATCAATGCATAATGGAACTTTTAGTCACCTTTTAAATTTATCAGGTTCATTTATGACACAATTTCAACCATGTCTATGTCTACACGCAGTACATGTTGAAGATGGATATCCATATGGTTAGACATATTTAGAGAATTAGATTAGATCTTCAATTAGCAACTGGTGCAACTTATAACCTATAATAAAACATACAATTCTACCTATTCACTGAAAGACAGATTCATGCAGGATCATTTCTGTAACATAACATAACATGATGGTCAACTCCATACCCTGGCTAGTGCTGTACTGATCTGGTGTGGCTACAGAGATGTGTCTGTTTGCCTGTTTACTGGGAATGATGAGGCTAAATTTAGACCCACGGCACCTTCCACAGAAGATTCAGATTCTGTAATTGATTTTAGAACAAGTGGGTTGTTTGACTTGACCCTGAGAGAACTAAAAAACATGTTCATGTGTTTGCAGCTCTCAGCTACTGTGCATTCAACCGAACCCTACATCTACTGCATAGCAATCCCTAGCTGAGAGCAGATTAGCCCATGACCCATGCTGGTAATTAAAATAGCAAAAATATACACGTATACACGTATACACGCACACGCGCGCACACACACACACACACACACACACACACGCAAAGACTGTGGAAGCAGTGCTAACATCAGAGACGGCTTATTTAGCATCTTTGGTAACGTTGCTAACAACAGAGACGGAATATTCAGTATCTTTGGTAACGTTGCTTGACTGTCAATCAAGCAACCCTGGGTTTGATTCCCCCCCCGCCCCAACACATTGTGTGACAAAAGCATCAGCTACATACTGTACCAGTCAACTTTACTTAACAGCATAAACACACATAGCAATAATATCACACAGCAACAGCAGAGTGTAGACCTCCACACACTCACCATCATCCGGGTGAACTCCACCCGGTCGGAGACGGCCCAGGCGTCCTGTCCCAGGTTCTCACTGTTGTCCGTGTAGAGACACAGATCGCCGTAGAGCTCAGACGTTATGCCACAGAGGCCCTTGTCCAAAGTCGTTATCACACCCTGCCATTCGACACATGACAGAGCTTAATGATGCACCACTCCTCATCACACCTTCTAGAACTTTCAACTGCCTTGTCTTACAGTAACAGACTAATAAGTGAACTTGCTTGGATGACTGCAATTTCAGAATCCCTTCCTGACACTGGGTTCTCATGGGCTCACTAGCTTTGCAATGGCTCATAACAATTTCTGTTTGTGCCATACATGCAGTAAACTGAACTTCATCTCATTCCATTCTGGATATGGTGACAAGTGTCTGGAATCCATATATTCAGTTAGATAAATTAGATAGTATGAATCCATATATTCAGTTAGATATAGTAGACAGTATGAATCCATATATTCAGGTAGATATATTAGACAGCATGAATCCAAATATTCAGTTAGATATATTAGACAGTATGAAACATTTTTTCTCCCATCTGTGACGTTTGGGGGGACATTACATTTCCCCTACATGATTATATCGGTGGTCACAAAACTAAAAAAAGGAAAATAATAAAATAAATGATTAAAGAAAAATGGTAACAGTGAAAAACATCCAAACATACAGACCAAGTCCTTGCTAACCACATACGATTGATTGACATTAAAATTCTTTGCTAAAGTTACTCTGAAGATACACTTTTCTTTTCCACCACTGCACCAAATCCCTCTTTTCAACATTTATAAGAATTTATACATCTTTTCTAAATCTATAAGAATCGATCACATTAATAATACCTCTTTTCAACGTTTATAAGAATTTATACATCTTTTCTACATCTATAAGAATCGATCATATCGACATTAATAACAATACCTCTTCTTTTCAACGTTTAGAAGCATTTATACATCTTTTCTACATCTATAAGAATCGATCACATTTATAACAATACCTCTTTTTTTCAACATTTAGAAGATTTTATACATCTTTTCTACATCTATAAGAATCGATCATATCGACATTAATAGCAATACCTCTTTTCAACGTTTAGAAGAATTTATGCATCTTTTCTACATCTATAAGAATCGATCGACATTAATAACAATACCCCTTTTTTGTTATTTAGAAGAATAACTCTTTCCTACATTTAAAAGAATCGGTCTTGTCGACATTTGCGCTGCAGATAAGAAGCTGCTCTATTTGCATTGAATATAAGAACATTTCTTTTCTATTGTTACACAGCAGATGAGAAGAACCCTTCCCTCTCTAATGATGTGAATCAGTTACGCAGCGGATAAGAACGCTTCTTTCTCCAAAGATGCCTACCATAGATCACACATCCCACAGGATGCTTTGAGACTGTTATGTTACAGGGCTCTCTAGAATGAGTGTGGTGCTCAAGGGGGTTCTAGAATGTGTGGGGCTCAAGGGCTCTCTCTAGAATGTGTGTGGTGCTAAATGGGGTTCTAGAATGTGTAGTGCTAAAGGGCACTCTAGAATGTGTGTGGTACTAAAGGGCTCTCTAGAACATTGGTTCTCAAACTGGGGTCCGGGGACACCCAGGGGTCCGTGGCACGTTGCCAGGGGGTCCATGAAAATGTTTGCTACAAAGTATAAGTTTGTCTTATGCAGAGAAAAATACTAAAGATCAGTACAGAGTTAGCCAGTGAGGATCCGGTGATTTTCGCATTCAGTTTCGCCACTGAGACTTGGATTATAACCCACGATATCTGAACTACAGAAGGAAGACGCCTAACTAGCTACAGCAGGACAGAACAATTGCCTGTAGTCATAAAAATGCTACAAGTTCATATGGCATCAATCTTATTTAGACAAAAACGTCTTTTATTCGCAATTTCAGCGAAAAGTACGACACTACCCAACATTCTAAAGTGCAAAACAGCGTAAATCGAAGCCTTTGATTGAAGAGTGCCGTTACTAGGGGCAACCCTCGTCACTCGCAAACTAACTCTGTGGCACGAATCTTTGCCTAATCGCTAGAAGAAAAACATGGGGGCCAGGGAGGAACGATCAGGCAAAACATGTTTATCACGCATTTAAAATTGAACATGCTCACATCAAACTGTAGGAAGTTAGTCATTATGATGTTCTCAATTTAATAGTGTTTAATACTGTTGAGTTCAAACGCTGTTTATTGATTCACTCGCAATGGTTTATGGGATTGTAGTTCGTTTACCCAAGAAGAAAAAATATGTACCCAGTCTTATACCTTTAACTTTTTTTAGCTTTTTCCTTTTTTCACTCTGATTGGAAGGTTACATGGTTATCACCTACCCTGTAGCTGGATAGAATGAGTCAAGAATGAAAATGCTTTCAAACACGATATTCATGGAGAAGTCTATGGTACACTGAAAGCCTTGGAACCACTTCCTGGTGCGATGACGCGTCTCACTGGCCAACTCTATATGCCCAATCACTTTCTGCTCATTTTGGCAAATGCAATTATAACATGCCTATTTAAACTGTTGTGCTATTAGCAAAAATCTTATATTGTTACATTTTGTTGAGATTAAGGGGTCCTTGAAAAAAAATCTGCTCCAATAAAGTTTGAGAACCCCTGCTCTAGAATGTGTATAGTGCTAAAGGGCTCTAGAATGTGTGTGGTGCTAAAGGGCTCTCTAGAGTATGTGTGGTGCACTGGGCCAAGTTTATCACTTCATGTCCATTTTGTTACTACAGCAAGCTAGATCTCACTTAGCACTGATGTAAGTCAAATAAATGCAATCAAAGAAGACTGAAACACATCTGTGCGCCGCACATGTGTATGTAATGGCCCATATTTACACTATGGGGGCACACATTTGACTACAGTGGGCCACTCCAGTCTAGCCAGTGAGTAAGAAACACTGCTATCAGTCGCTATGGAAACAAGAAGTTGTCTTACCATGACCCGTGTCTCCTTGGTGACCTGAAACGTTGCAGGAACCTGTGGTCTGATGTTTGTGGCCCTCATGGTTTTGGTGACGATGCTGGTGATGACCTGAAATGTCACAAGGTCGTTGGTGAGCAGCGTGACGGCACAGTCGCCTTCGGTGAAGGGCAGCTCCATCGGCGTGCCGTAGATGGTCGTCTCCAGTTTCAGCTGCTTCACCCTGTTTTTCAGCTAAATAAACAAAAAATATTCTTTTACTATTAATAATAATTTAAACAAGTTAATGCAAGACACATAAGGGAAAAAAGGGGAAAAAAATCAAACAAAAACAAAACAAAACCAACAAACAAACAAAATTTGTCAACTTGATCACTTCAAGTAACTTTCCTTTCAATCAGGTGAAGCTTTAACTTTGGTTCTCACTTACCGGGGCGTTTTTTATGCTCTTGGTGACGACTCCGACAAACACTTCACCGTGCAGTTCCTCCGTCCCACCGGATGGAACACACACGTCTGTCGCACAGTCCTCGTTCTCCTGTAGGGCCACACCACACAGGAGACGGTAACCATTAGCAAACATGAGCAACAGCTACAACTAACTTATGTCTAATTTACACAATAAGCAATAAATGTCTAGTAGTACCAAAGATTATGGAATATTGACCAAGATAGAGCAACATAATACTTTACAAACGGGAGCGAACATTCATAGTTCCGGTCTGTATAAATCGGCACGTCACAAACTTTTACCCGATTTTTTGTATAAGCGTATCAGAACTCGACTTTGGTCTGCATAAAGGGGGATTTTGCCCCCACCCCCTTGCAAAAATAGAACATGGAATTTAACGGACGTTTGTTCCTCTCGCTCCGTTTTTCCCCTCTCTGGCAGTACTACACTAGCACGGGCAGGCATGTCAGTTAGTGTGCTACGGCAGCTCAGCCACACCAATAGTCTTGCAGCCATCTAATGTCTGTGGTGGGGATCATTTGTGACCATAAGACTAGACTGGTTGACAGTGACCTGATTCTAGAAGAGTCCCGCTTATGCCTGTTCCTGACGCTACAGCCTGGATACTAGATTGATAAACAAGCTAATTTAACTTATCTTAAACGCTAAATTAAATGCATAAATGGTGCTTATGAAATAATAGAGTTATATATTAGCAGTCATGTCTAGTGTTAAGTACCCCTTTTCTCATCAGCCTAATCTAGCTCATTGGCTGTGGATAAGCGTCCACAGGTCCACATGACCATAAACAGGAGGCAAGTGCGAGGGAAAGAGGCTTAAGGCCTACCTCAGTCTTGCAGATGGTAAAATGCACTTTCACTCCGGGCACCAAGTTGGCAGGTATGCCCACAAAAGCACTCAGCTTGAAAGAAAACGTCTTTTTGTCGTCCCGCTCAATGATTCCAAGGTCATTATCCTGAAGAAGGAAACATACATGTGAGACGGAGCTGCCAAAAGAGTTCTTCAGACAACAATCATTTACAATAATAATAATAATAATAATAATAACAACAACAATAATGATCATGATGACACACTACCACTTGCTGTAGGAAAATCTAGTAAGCAGTGCAATGCTATATTTTTAGTATTCAGTGCTAATCTATGTATTTACACAGAACACCGCTATGCTATTACATACCTCCATCATACCACATTCATCACACACACACACACACACACACACAAACACACACACACACACACACCATGAGTATTCATGTTGTAATCATTGTCCTGACATTATTATTTTACTATGGCAGTAGTATGCATGCTATAAGCAGGGATCCATACATCAATTCATTTTTACAGCTGATAAGAATCACTTATACTTTCATTAAGGCTTCTAAAATGTGCCAATCAGTCGGACGGACAGCAACAGATCATGGATGTAAGACTGCCTAGTTCAGCTCTGGGTTGTAATTTAAGGCTAAAGTCAAACTACAGCTAATTGGTTGACCAATTCAGCTGGCCAATAGGAGTGGAATTAAAGCAGAATTCACCTTTTAACCACCATTGTCCTCAAACACTAGATTTGATCATTTGTTAATAGGTGATCTATCTGTTAGATTATCCGCACGTCATGCAGAGTAGGATATTTCGCGCAGTGCATTCTGGTTAATTGAATCCATCAGTATTGGAAATTCTTCACCACAAAGTTGTATCTAATTTAACAAAATAATGAAAATTTCTCATTGCTAATTTAATTCTAACAAACAAACAAACAAACAAACAAACAAACAAACTCACCCCGACAGAGGAGATGACCCCCATTTGCCGTCCAGCTGGAGCTCTACAAAACACATCAGTCATGAGACCCAAAGCATGACCTCTCTAAAGTGACACAGTTTAAACCTACATGGAGCTCAGAGAATACATCAGTCATGAGATCCAAAGCATGACCTCTCCAAAGTGACGAAGTTTAAACCTAAACAACCTAAACAAACAAAACACATCACTTGATATTTTTTTAATAAAGTGGGAGTAAACATAACATCAAGGTGCTGTGCGATCATCTTAAAACAGAGATGTTTCTACACATTCTCTGGTCTCTCTGTGTTTGTATTTTTGACCATTGGATGGTTTTATTGCATGTTTTTAAGTTCCTTAAAAAGGCACTGCTACACACACATGCGGCCAATGGCAGTGGGGTTCTGCGGTGCTACACACACATGCGGCCAATGGCAGTGGGGTTCTGCGGTGCTACACACACATGCGGCCAATGGCAGTGGGTGTGCGGGTGCGTACCTTACATAGCAGGGAACAGTGGAGCAATCTGTGTGTATGTGTGTGTGTGTGTGTGTGTGTGTGTGTGTGTGTGTGTGTGTATGCATGTGTATGTGTGTCTTACTTAGCAGGGAACAGTGGAGCAGTCTGTGTGTATGTGTGTATATGCGTGTGTGTGTGTGTGTGTGTCTTACTTAGCAGGGAACAGTGGGGCAGGTTTGGGCCTCTTGGGCAGCATGAACTTAGTTTTGGGGGTCTTGCTGGCGGGCGCTGGGGGCATCTTGATTGGCGGCTTGGTTACTGGCGCTGGTGTGCTGGAGGAGGCCCCATCCTAAAACAGGAGCACGAGGCAGGAGGCACACAAGTTACAGGCACAATCCACAGCATGGATGCAGCAAACCAGCAGGAAGTTTAGCACTAGTTAGGGGAACGCCGGCACGTCTCAGCCTAAACTGCTAAAACTCCGCTCAGGCCGCATCATTTCGGTTCATTTTTTGTCAGCTCGTTGAACTCGACCACTGCTTCCACTGGAGTGTAGATTGGGACGAGCCAGCAATCCCCTTTAAATGCTTGGGGGGAAAAGTCATGCTACCACTACAGCTGATCACAACAAATCTTCAAAATTTCATAGTCACTCACATCCTACAAATATCTGCAATTTCATTTGCAATCATTGATGTGGTCCAGCCCTTCCTAACATATTTGCGGTTATATACAGCAGAGACATGAAAGGCCATAATCCTGCACATAATACTGTGTACTGCAACATGTCATTAAAGGAACACACCACCGATTTTTGATATTTATGTATTTGCATTGTGCCCAAGTATTATTCAAGAAAACGCATATC
>JASCQY010091917.1:0-19583 GCA_030264315.1 Sardinella tawilis
ACACACACACACACACACACACACACACACACACACACACACACACACACACACACACACACACACTCACAGACACAGCCCCACTGCCCCCTCAGGTTACCTAGCAACAGCAAGGGCACATCCAAGGAATTGTTCTCAGGAGAAAGGAAACAGGCCAAAACAAAGTACTAAAGTATTGTGAGAGACAGGGAGAAAGTGAGTGTGACTACCCCTCTCTGTGTGGAGGGAGGGAGGGAGAGAGAGAGAGAGAGTCTGTGTGCGTTTGGTTGAATGCTTTTGAATACTTCAAGCATCTGTGTGACTAATACTTTATGCGTCTGTGTTGAGAGTAGCAAAGTTTCCTCATCTTACTTTTAAGGTGTGATTTTTTTCTTGAGAAAGAGTGTACAGTAGTTTGCATTCAAATGGCATTCCAGCTTACTGACTTGGCATGTAGTAGCAGCACCCGCTGAGAGGGAGAGAGTGTGTGTGAGTTTGTCTGGTCCTTAGAGGCACTGCCTAGACTTCACACACAGACAGCTCCCTGGACTGATTTAAGGACAGAACCCTGACACACTTGATACTCAATGTGCATGTGTCTCTCTCACACACACACACGAACATTCTTGTGCCCCTTTGGACACACACACATACAAGGACTGCAGCAACTAATCGCCTTAATCAACTTTAAAAATAGTTGCCAACTGATTTAATAGTCACTTAGTTGGTTACATCATCGGGCACATTTTTGTCCGGATTAACAAGCTCATTAGACAAAGAAACAAAGGAAAGGTTCCCTCTAGGAACAACCTTTGGAGGAGCTAGATTAGCTGGTATCATGCAGCAGTACAGAGCCCAGGCTAAGAGCCCAACACCAAGAAGCTAGCACTCCCCAAAGCTAACCTGCTCTAAGGGGTCTATAGGTGCACAGTAGCTATACTGTGAAAGAACACCTGGCTTAATTCAGTTCCCAAACCAAATCATCTAAAATGTGCCATGCCAGCATTCTACCCAAAAGATTGGCACTGAAATTATGGGAGGGGGGGATAAAACACAACAACATTGTTCCCATCTCATATAAATATCTTGTTTGTCTCAAATGCCATGTTTATTTAATTTTAATTTTCATAATTTCATTGGAAATCAAAATCTGCTTAACGATCTTCTTACTGACCAGCAATGCCACAAGGGGAGCAGACAGATGATTGTTTCACTACTGACTCTAATTCTTGAGATTCTGGCTATTCCTCACTTGATCATCAGCTTGCAATGCAAACCTGCAAGAACAAGAAAAGGCTTGACAGTTTGTTTTGTTCAAGTTTGAATCGGTTTCCCAGACGCATATTAAGTGTAATCATGAACTATGATAGAACTTTGCTGCTAAACACAGTCCTGGAGTATAGAGCCATTAAAGTGGTGCTCAAACGTAGGCTTCAGTGAACATAATGTTTTATGATTTCATAAAAATATCACTGAGAGGCAATGTGACTCAACATTGAATTACAAAATATGTTACGTTATACTTTTCAACTCGTCAATGTGATCAATTGGAAAATTAACAACAAAGCAACTGAATAACTTTTTTGAATTTTTTTTTTAAGTTGCAAAAACACACACACTTTTCTTGGAATTCTTTGCACCCAGATGAAAATCTTTTTCCTCTGCTGCAGTCCATCATAGCTCTCCTCCCTTTCAAAGTGGCTCATTCAGTAACGCCCCACTGCGCCCTCTCTCTCTCTCACACACACACACACACGTCAGTTATAATTTATACCATCAGTCCTCTCAATGGCAATGCACTCCATTTATATTTAATTTACCCCAGTGTTCCTATGCGCTGACATCAGCCTGAAACACGCCCCATTCCCACTTGATTTATACCCAACATAAGGAACACAGAGAGAGAGAGAGAGAGAGAGAGAGAGAGAGAGAGAGAGAGATCCACCCGGGGGGGAGGGAGGGGGTATATGTAGGCATATACCAGCCATTTCTCTGGGGTCCATGGAGGCAGCATGACATCAACACAGGGAGGAGAAGAGAAAAAAAGAGAAGAGACACAAATACAACAACTAGACAAACTACACACACACACACACACACACACACACACCAACAACTAGACAAACTACACACACACACACACACACACACACACACACACACAAGTACAACAACAACTAGACAAACTACACACACACACACACACACACACTCCAACAACTAGACAAACTACACACACACACACACACACTCCAACAACTAGACAAACTACACACACACACACACACACACACACACACACACACAAGTACAACAACAACTACACAAACTACACACATACACACACACCAACAACTACACAAACTACACACACACACACACACACACACACACACAAATACAACAACTAGACAAACTACACACACACACACAAACACACACACAAATACAACAACTAGACAAACTACACATACAAATACAAAAACTACACAAACTACACACACACACACACACACAAATATAACAACAACTAGACAAACTACACAAGTTCATCAACAACTAAGCTACACAAATTACACCCACATCAACAACTAGAAAAACTACACACACAAATACAATAACTAGACAAACTACACAAATGCATCAACAAGTAGGCTACACAAACTACACACACGAATACATCAACAAATAGACAAAATACACACGCAAATACAACAACTACACAACACAAAGAGACAGACGGCTGGATGTCAATTCATTAGTAAGTAGCAAATATTTCCCATCATTAATGTCCTTAACATTAATGTCATTAATGTCCAAATGGGAGGATAAACAGCATGTACTCCTAGCATGTAGGCTACTGCACATTAGGGCCACCTAATGCATATTCCTCCACCACCACCATACATCTGTTTTCACTGATAGCCGCATAAGAAAACAAACTGAGGGATTCCAGAAGCCGCTTCTATGATTAACCAGGAACTGGAGTGGCGGAGACACCACCCAGCGTCAAAACACCACCACCCAGTGTCAAAACAGCAGCAAACATTCAAATATAATGACGTAGAGATTCAAAGACGACCAAGACAGCACCACACATTTCTTAGGAATTAAGAGATCTAAAAATGACCAAGAAAGCACTACATGTACGTTTTTCTTAGGAGTTAGATATTCCTGGAAACCATCATTGTGAACATGCCAGCCAGCCTAGTTTAAGTCGGCCCTTGTTCTCTAGCAGTCCGCTAGTTACTCCACTAGTTAGTCTCCTACCAACCCCAACCCTTGCCGTCCGCACAATACAACATCAGCTCATCCTCACTGCATGGGAGAACAGTGAGCAGAACCACCACATCCACTACCACTGCACTCTGCCACACACACACACACACACACACACAGCAGTGATAACCCTTGGAGGGTACCAAGGTGCCCTGGTACCCAGACATGCAGGGGTCAAAGTTCACTTTTTAAAATATGAAATCTTCAGCAATTACATACTAAATCAGCATCACTTAGCCTAACCCTTCAAAATTTCCCAGTATTTGGCTGGTGGCTGGTATCCATTTTGATCCCTGAACGCAACATTTAAACATGTAGGCCTAACTAAAGTACCCACAGTGCTGGAACACCTCCTATTCTCATTCAACCAGCAAGGCTACAGTAGGCTACGGCTCTGGACTAGGCTGGGCTGGGGCTAGGGCTGTAGGCTGGGGTTTGGCAGCAGCTCTAGGCGAGGCTGGGCTGGGCTGGGGCTAGGGCTCTAGGCTGTGGTTTGCAGCAGCCCTGGGTTAAGCTAGGGTAGGTTAGGCTAGGCTGGGCTGGGCTGGGGCTAGGGCTCTAGGCTGTGGTTTGGCAGCAGCCCTGGGTTAAGCTAGGGTAGGTAGGCTAGGCTGTGGCCCACTATGGAAAGTTGCAAAGAAAGCAGAGATGGGTCCAAATTAGAAAGGGAAATCCCTCAGGTCTGTGAGTGTGGGAGCCGGCGGACAAAAGGCTGAGCTTGGATGAATGGAAGCACATCCGCACATTAAGGAAACCTTACTGCCGTCACTGTGATTTACTGTTCGCCCCCAGGGGAACACTTAGTGTGGCTTACTCTCACTGTTGCTACCTACAGTCCATAAACACTCATCACACACATACACACCCTCGGCCCCAAACAAACACACACACACACTGTTTTGTCCACCTGTGTTGTATCTGTATTTTTAGTAACTTTGCGTAAAGTTGCAGTTCAAAGTGTCCGCGCAAAATAATTGTATGACACAGCACGCCGTTACGTTCGGTCCATCACATTTTTTGCGGAGCACAAAACAACACACACACACACACACACACACAAGACCATGGACAGCTGGAATAGTGTCACAAATATGACAAGTGAGCCCATTACTCTATATAATTACTGGGTGGTGAGGATGAGTGTATGTATGCAGACAGTGCTTGCCTATGAACGGCCCGTGCCATGTCATCGAAACAGAGGGCGTTGTCCGGATGTCCACTGCCACCTTTATTTAGCCTAAATAATTTTTAGTGTCTCGATTGTCTTTCTTGAACGTTCTTGCACAATTTTCTTCTCATTTGGTCTCTCTGCCATTTTCCTAATTCACGTTCTCTTGATTTCTTAATTTTTCCGCTTCTGACCCTTTGACCCGGATCAACCTGGTGACGTGCACTCATGTGATCACGGTTTGGTTGGAAAAAACAAGTTTTACTTGGTGCCCCTTGGGAATCAAATTTTCGCTCTTATTTCCCCCATGAACATGTCGGCCAGTTCAAGATTAGGTGCAGGAACCGGCACGGCCATGGTTCTCTGTCAGCCTGAAAACGTCTGATGAAGCATGCCAGACCTATGGTAAAACTACAATTACCATATCCCTTCGCCACTCTTTACTTTATTACAGTTATAATTATTCCAATTCAATCATATTTATACAGCGCCAATGGCCCTAGAGTTACCCCTACTGGTGTAACACGATGCTACACCAGCATCGTGCCTAGGCTGTCTCATTAAAGATGAGGAGCCTAGTCCTGCGCCAACCTCAGTGATTGCAGCATTACGAAACATTTTGCCATGGTTCCCATTCATCTCTATGTGTGATGTATGAAATATACTGAACTTGAGGCTGTGGTTTCCTAGCCCTGTTGTCTCCTTGGACTCAAGTGTCCTGCTGTTTTTGCCCTCCTCTCTAATGATAGGTCTGTGTTTTCACAGAGTCTAGGGCCACACACACACACGCCTTGTCTGAACAAGCTGACAGTATAACAATTTCACCATTAACCAATGCGTTACACGAGGTTTACTGAACTGACATTTAGCAGCTAATAATACCATTTCTGACAGTCTAGGCTTCTGCTTGTAACCAGGCTAAACATTGCTAGATACTGGGCAGGTGCTCTGACATCTGATAGAGCGATACATGCAGCTCAGCCCATATCCGCAGACCTCTGCTTCATCAGAGATAGGGTTCAGGTTTGGGCCAAATACACTGATCTATGGGTCCAGCTCCATCAGATTTCTGACCGCTGGCCCAGTCGATTAGTGTGTACTAAAGATCATGCCCAATCACATTGTGCTCAGTGGCCCATCACATTGGGTGGAATTCTCCAGGGTGCGTAAGTTAAAAAAAAAAAAAATCACTGCTGCGCGCTTCTCTGCCATTGGCGCAAATGGTGGAAAAGCGCGCACCTAAGTGATTTCTGAACTTATGCACACCGGAGAATTCCACCCATTGTGCACAGTGCTGAGGCTTCACTCAAGCATAAGCCTACATAATCAGGAAGGATGAATACGGCCACATTCACTAAAACAAGGAGAGTTGAATAATTCAGGCATATCTGTATTTGTATTTGTTCAAGTCAGATCAGAAAAACCATGCTGCTCTGACTTAAGCAGCAACTTTGGTTGAGTCATAATGTACATTTATATCCTTTTTTTGACTCAACTTTTTGTGCTTTTGTGGAATTTCATATTTAAACCTGTCAGAACTGATCCTCCAGCCATCCAGTAAATCATTTACTTCATTTTGAATTATAGTCTATGGTTTTGACAGATTATCAAACAGTTTCTCTGGAACCTCCAAATGGGCTGATGCAAAGTCCAACTGGGGCTCGCATTGATTCCATGATTGTAGTCTAGCTATTATCTACAGTTAACAGTCCTTCAGCCAGACACCCAATTTTGACCCATCAGTACCACTCAAGGGCAGTGCAGTGGGTCTCATTATGTTTATTTTGGCAAGGTGTGCCACCCAAGAGTTAGAAAACATGTGATAAGATTGCATTCAGGGTAGCTTTTGTGTGTTATCTGCCTGTTTATGTCCATTATAAGCCAATGGACAGTTCATTACAGTTGAACAGGGTATACAATTGAACTATGCCCACAAAACTTGTTCAGCTGATTATGTAAATTAAGATTACTATGATTTTTGAACACTTTTTCGTATTGCAAGTTTTGAAAAATGTTATGTACACATGTAAATGGGGCATTGCATACTTAACAGATATGTAATGATTATCTAACTTTTGGCCCAAACCATAAGGGTAAGCAAGTTAAACAGTCTGAACTATACATTTTCTAGAAGCCTACACCCTGTAGATGTGATTTAATAAAAACCGAAACAAGCCCCACCGTCTTCCACCCCTTGGACAATGCATAGACCTCTCATAGTCCTCTAGTTTGCACTGTATTGAAATGCATTGATTCTCTGTGCACACCCATGGGGCTTTTATAGGTCATGCATCCCAAAATTGTACATGTACATTCAATTGTTATTATTATTATTATTAATAATAATAATAATAATAATAATAATAATAATAATAATACATTTTATTTGCTCCGCACTTTCCATTTTTACAATCTCAAAGTGCTACACATAAATAAAAAACTGATGCATTCATATTCAGCATAGCCAGACTTTCCACAAATATTATGTTTCGTCTATAGAGCCCCCTCTAGCCCGTGGCCTAAAATTTACCGGCAATTTACCTTATATTTCAGTGGACAATGACTCATCTCCTGTGTACAGTATGCACAGTATGTACAACACATTTCAGAAACCTTGGGGAAAAAAGTATTGTTTTAGTGTGAACAATCAACTGGGGAAGTTTTGAGGGGATATCAGTTAGCTAAAATGTTTACCCTATTCACCCACAATACATCCCTCCATAGGCTTACAATGGGCATAAAGAAGGGGATAGCACACATCCACTAATGCACTGCTATAATTTATTTTCTCGTACACCATTTAAAAAAATCACTATGTAGCACAAAAAGTATCTCATCATGGTGAATGGTGAATGATATCTTATCAACATGAATGGTTAGTTTAGTAGTGATGGTATTCATTCCCAATGGACAATATGCTGTTGTTGACACCCAGCTTGCACGTTTTCTAAGTTACCAACCCCGGATGAAATGTTGTATAAGAAGTCATAAAGATAAATACCAGACAGGTAGAATGATTGTGAGAAGGTGTTAGATGTTCACGTGCCCAGAGTTCACATTGTTATGGCATCAGACAATTTATGGCTGTACAACTGGCTGCTCCAGAATGTGTGTGAATGTTTAATCACCTCACACTCAGCTGAAGTTCACAAGTCTGAATAAGTAGAGTTGAAGCCAAGTCAAAAACCAATGTTGTTGAAGGTGACCAAAGAGGGGGATTTTGTTGTCAGTCACCTACAGTATTCTGTTGAGTACGGAGTCGGATTCCTCAGCTCATCAGCTACAGTACCTGGCAGCTTCTATATCATTACTCTTCAGAGCCTCTGTGCCTACATGCCACAGAAATGCAAGGGCGTGTTCTCTCCCTCTCCCTCTCTCACACACACACACAAACACACACACACACACACACACAAGCTGAAGACAGTCTGTTCCCATTCTATGCACTCATTATTTTGTACTTTCATGTGAAGCGTCTCAATAAATTACTGTGTGCTTCAGAGGGAGCTGCAGTTAAACCACAAGTGTTCCTACAACTCCAGAGCAACAGCTATGTGTCTGTCTATGTGTGTGTTCAGAGCTATGTGTGTCTTTGTGTGTATGTATCCAGGGAAGCTGCTATGTGTGTGTCTATGTGTGTGTGTGTGTGTGTGTCCAGAGAAGCAGCTATGTGTGTGTGTGTGTGTGTGTGTGTGTGTGTGTGTGTGTGTGTGTGTGTGTGTATGTGTGTGTGTGTGTGTGTGTGTGTGTGTGTGTGTGTGTGTCCAGAGAAGCAGCAGAAGCAGCATGTGTGAGTCTATGTCTGCCTAAGAAATAGCTACAGTTAAAATCAGATTTACATACACTTCTAAAAAGAAACAAAACCTTTTTTCTCTTTACTGTAGAACATTAAATAGGAATCATTTTTGCCATTTTGGGTCAGTAAATCTTATTGCATTTTTTGTATTTATTACATGTCAGAATAAGGAGACAAATGATTTTACAGAGATTGTTTTGTAATACTTCCATCAGTAAAATGTACATACACTTCTGTACTGTAGTATTTGATAGAATAGCTTACCCTTTCACAAGCTTCTCACAATAGTTTGCTGGAATTTTGGCCAATTCCTCTTGACAGGAGTGGTGTAACTGGGCCAGGTTTGTATGCCTTCTTGTATGCATATGTTCATGGATGCCAGCCAGCTTAGCTGTGCACGGTAAACCTCCCTCCCGAAAGCCAAATAGATGTACTAGTGGGTGATTTAAGATTCAACAGTAAAAAAAAGGTTTTGCGTGTTTTTCTGAGGTGTTTGTAAATATCTCTTTAAATGTATGTGTGTGTCCAGAGAAACAGCTTTGTAAGCGTCTCTGTGTGTGTGTCTGTGTGTGTATCCACACACAGGAGAAACAGCTACACTATGTGTGTGTACGTGTGTGTCCAGAGAAACAGCTATGTGTGTGTCTTACTCTCTCTTTCTTTCTGCTTTCTACCCCCCCCCCCCATCCTTTTGCTGCCTCTCCTCCCAACTGTATCAAACTCTCCTTCTCTTTTCATCCCTCTTTCCTCCTTCTCCTCTGCCCTGCCAAAAAGAACACTCTTCAACTCCATTACAATGACTCAGAGGAGAAGCCTTGCCCTTCACCAATGCCTCCCTCCCTCCCTCCATCCATCCATCCTCTCATTCCCAAGCCGTCAAACTTCTCCATCTTCCCGTTTCATTCATTTTCCTTCCAAAGTTTAGCTATACTCTTCCATCTCACTCATCTCTCTTTCACAGATTCCTCCAAGGCCTCTGTGTGTGTGTGTGTGTGTGTGTGTGTGTGTGTGTGTGTGTGTGTGTCCATCCCTGCCTCTCCCCCCTACAAAAGCCCTTTTCTCCACACAAACAGCATCCCTTCCCTACTTGTCCGACGAGTGAGTCAGAGCATAGGCAGGCCATGGGCAGATATCAGTACAGGAGGGGAGAGAAAGAGAAAGAGAAAGAGAGAGAGGAAGAGAAAGAGAAATACAGAGAAGGAGAGAGGGAGGAGAGAGGGAGGAGAGAAAGAGAGAGAGAGAAAACAGAAATTTGAGGGGGGGGGGGTGTGAACACACAGAGGGCAAGCAAATAGGAATGGGGGTAAGGGACAGATGAGAGAGAAAGCATGAGAGAAAGAAAGAAAGAAAGAGAGAAATAAAGAAAGAGGGAGGGAGAGGCTAAATTAAGGACATGGAGGGCAGGAGTGAGTAGAGAGAGATGTAAGAAAACAGAAGTAAAGTGCAGAGGACAATTGGAATGAGGACAAGAGCAAAGAGTGTGGAAAACAGGAGGAGGAGGAGAGAGAGGGAGGAAGAAGAGGAGTGGGAGAAAGAGAGAGAGAGGAGGAGAGGGAGAGAGAAAGGACATTAGGCTATCCTGAGGTCAATAAGGGCCCGTTCCTGGCTCTGTGAGGCAGGAAACCACCCTGCAGAGGCCCATTTGAGCAGGCCGAGCTCCTCCAAGTCAAACAGCCCTAATCAGCACAGAAGGCAGGGTGTGGTCCTGGGCCGCCCTGCTACCAGTGGAGAAACACACCCATAGTGTGCACACTCGCCATGGCCGCCACCATAGTGTGTACACTCAACATACTCTCCACCATAGTGTGCACACTCAACATACAGTACACTTCAACATAGTTTGCACACTCAACATACAGTGCACTTCAACATAGTGTGCAGTCAACATACAGTCCACCATAGTGTGCACACTCAACATACTCTCCACCATACTGTGCACACTCAACATACAGTACACTTCAACATAGTTTGCACACTCAACATACAGTACACTTCAACATAGTGTGCACACTCAACATACAGTCCACCATAGTGTGCACACTCAACATACTCTCCACCATAGTGTGCACACTCAACATACTCTCCACCATAGTGTGCACACTCAACATACAGTACACTTCAACATAGTTTGCACACTCAACATACAGTCCACCATAGTGTGCACACTCAACATACTCTCCACCATAGTGTGTACACTCAACATACTCTCCACCATAGTGTGTACACACTCAACTCATTCCAGGGACAATGGCAGGTGCTATACATGGAAATGTTAGTTTGGGGAATGAAGACTAGCTGTGGGGTGGGTGAGTGGGGGTTAGTACGATCAGGTGGAGACCCACGACCGTGTGATTTCAGGAAGGAGCACTGAGGGTGTGATAAGCTACGGCAACCCAACAGTGCCACCTAGTGAGAAAAAAAAGACTTAAACAATGAGCTCAAGATTTAAATAATGAGCTCAAGTACTACAGTTAGCTTATAAATGCAATATGCATTTAGGTCCGGTTTTCATAAAAGGCTTAACAGCGCTACTAACAGACTAAGTCACTGGAGGAATCCACATTATTCTCAGTCACAGTTTAGATCTCTTGTAGCACCATGAAGCCTTTTGGGGAAACTTCACCCTGGTCTCTCATAAATGCCACATCAAAAGACTTTTGGGTGAAGGACCAGACTACGAACTGCAAGAGGAATACAGACAAGTGTTTTGTTTCTTAGGATGCATGAGGGGGTTGGGGGTTTGGAGGGGCTTCAAATACCTGACCGTCATCTGCATCGCCCCCTGAGTCCGACTCCTCCTCTTCCTACAAAGACAAGAATGCAGTGGGTTAACTCAGCATCACAGGGAGGGAAGGGGTGGGGTAGGGTAGGGCTGCAAGTCAGCAAGGTCCTGAGAGCAACAAGTGCGCATCTGGCCAGGGTGCTGCCCAGGTCTGGCCCAGAATAGGGCAGTGTTTCCCAAAAAACATAGTTGGTAGGCAATGGGTAATAGTTAACTTCGTTAGCAACTATGCTAACAAAGTTAGCAACTATGGTTTCGGAAAATGCACCCCAGACTGGACTTGGTGAACAATTAGGAGCTGGTCTGGGTCAGTCAGCTGGAGAGTGAGGACAGTCAGAACATCCCACACAGAGACAGTAGTAGACTAATCAGACAGATGGATCAACAGACTGATAGATCCATAGACAAACAAGTTAGACAGATGGATAGCCATTCAGAAGAGACAAGGAAGGAGAGAGAGAGAGAGAGAGAGAGAGAGAGAGAGAGAGAGGGAGAGGGAGAGGGAGAGAATGCCTTATGTCGAGACCGCTAGGCTAACTCCAGTGTTGAGGGGACCAGTAGGCAGCCATTTAGCGTCACAAACAGACTCCACAGACAGGTGAGTGCACTTGAGAGAGACACACTCACACGGCCCTGAACAGGCAGGGAGAGCAGAGGATGGAGGCAGAGGTAGAGTGGTGACAAAACACAGTTAGTAGCCATGTTTGAACATGACACAACATGCCTTAAGTACAAGCATACAAGGCCCAGGACTACAGGTATACGAAGCCCAAGACTACAAACACGCTAAACCTGAGGATAAAGTTCCATAGGCAAAACGTTCCTGCATATTTCAGCCCATAACGCTGTTGTTCTGGCCGCTAACACGAACTGAGCTGGGCACAGAAAAAGTTTCATTTTCTTTACCCTGTTCAGATTGTGTTAGGTTTATTAGGATCTATGTTGCATAATTTTTCCAACCTACTCATAATCTTGAACAACAGCTATGGATTGAAATAATAAAAGACTAAACCAATAATAAAAATGTTGCATATACTCATGATGTATTTAATATACAACTTGCATTACATTATTAAGGCCTATGCAGACGATTACTGTGCAAACTTATTTTCACAGACAAACAAACAAAAATGATGAAGATGAGAAGTCCAGTGACTGCAGCCTGGAATGCACCATCATAACAGTAGACCATGTGGGAGCTTGGCAACAGACATGAGCAGCCAATCCAAAGACTGAGCTCTGAGCTGGGTGTGATTGGCACTTCTCTGGTCCTATAGCCTACAGCATGTATTAAAAACTGGCTCCTCTACCAAAGTAAAGGGCACCTGAGCCCTCCTGCTGGAAAACAGAGCTAGAGTGAAGAATGGAACTCTGATGGAGCCATTTAGTTCACAGATGGCAAAGGAGGGAAGGCTTAAAGACATCATCCCCAGTCAGAGGCAAACTACATATAATGTGCACTACTATTGTGCAGACCCATCTACAGTAGGGTGCTAAAGAGTAGCCTTATGCTAGAGATCTGTCTGGAGGTTTTGCAAGAAGTGACATATCATGCGATCTGATGCAGCCAGTTTTCTGCATTAACCTGGAATGTGGGATTTCTAAAGGAGGAATACGGTGCGCATACACAACACCACCGGGGTGGGGAAAAACTAAGGCCCTCTGCTCTTTCAAGAGTCAAAAAAATATGGCTTGTCCATCGCAAATCATAGTTTCAATAGAGGTGAGATATTTTGAACAATAATTTAATTAAACTGAGTAGCATAAGACAGCCTGCAGTTGCTTTCACTTGAAAATTGTTAAAATCTACATTCTGCATTGGCCCCTGGCATCCTAGATTTTTCAGTACGCCCGCAAACAAAAAAAGAGTTTGCTCAGTCCTGCAATAACACAAGCCACTGCGGCCTCATTTCACCTGGCATGTTAGGTTAATTGTAATTCTAATCATCACGCCCAAAAAGCTCAGAGGAGCCTGCACCTTATTGGCCTTAAACGAGAAGTATGTAAGATTGTGGCCAAAAACTGGTGCTGCAATCACATTCAAAATACTACAGAGCATAGTATCCTCTCCTCCACCTCCTAGACAAGCTAGGCTGCCAAAATCGGATAGGTTGAGGGTGGTGCAACAGGCCAAAACATATAACATACACATAGTAAACACACAATGACAACGTCAACACAAGTTGAGGGCTGCAAATTAACTTTTGTAATGGCAATATTCAGGCTGGATTACTGTTGTCAGTGATAAAAGTATCTGAAAGTATCATGATTCCTTAACGTCTTGTGATATATGAGGGGCATTTTATGATTTTATATGTATTTATATGTATTTCTTACATAAGGCTCCTTTAACTGAAGCCATGGGGACTGAGTGAGAGATTGCACTTTAAATGCCATTAGAAGGAACAGCATCTACCGAATCTCTACCTCTAGACACAAAATACTGCAAGGGAATAAAACAAAGCTTCACACGAGCACTGCAAAGCCAGAGCATCCCAGAGCAAGGCTGTTAAAAGGAATGAAATGCTTTCTGGAGTTGGAGTATGCTGTGCCATACCTCTCCTCCTCTGACATTTTCATTCATTCATTGTTAGCACTTGACCACACACACACACACACACACACACACACACACACACACACACACACACACACACACACACACAAACAGGTTGATGCATAAGCTGCTGTTAACAGATGGATTAGCCTCAACATATAGCCCTATGGCTCAGGCTTTGCAAAAATGGATGACTTCGAACACACACACACAAACAAAAGGCACACACACAAAAAAAAACTCCTATTTAGAAAAATTCTTGTTTTGACTTGTCTCTTCGAGGCATCAACACATTTGCTTGGAAACGGTTCTCGTCAAAGTTGACCAGAATGTAGGCAGACACACTCTGCCTTGTTGAGTTTTATGTCAGTCTTAAATGCCAAGCATTAAGCCTACTATTTTTACTCACCTATTTACCTCACTTTCTGCCCTCTGGATGAGGCTACTACAACTGACTGCCCTCGTGTTAATGGCTGATACCACATTCTTTAGCGATGCACGAACACAGCTGATGTCTAGAGACTGGCATGACAGGAGGCTTTGTGCTGTGCTTAGACTGCCTACTGAGGTTTGCTAGCGCACAACTACTTGATTCAGGCCTGGATTTCACACCGTCTGCTTTCTATTTCAATGTTAGAAGGAAAACATCTTAAGTGAATTAATGTGTCTGGTCTGCACAAGGTCTGAGTCGGGCCATACTTGAGCACTGACCTGAGGGGACACATACAGCAGGGAAAGGGCAGAACAGCTTACCGAATTTCTGGAACTGTCCTCGCTTTCCTCATTCCCTGATCCCCCCTCCTCTCCATCTTCTATTCGGCTGTCGCCGTAGCTTGCTGAGACTAAACCACCGTGGACCTCCTCTGCAAAAACAACATCAATAAAAGTCAAGTGATGAAACTGTGTTACTTTTAGCTGCAATTCAAGGTCTCCTATCTGCTTTGGTGCCAAAATTACTTTGGATGGCATGGCATTCTATGAAGGGTGAATAACACAAGTGTTATTTCCACCAGGCTTCTTTGATATGTACTGTGCAGTTCTGGGTGGAGGGTAGGAAAAAGGATAAAACATCACAGCATTCTCATGAAACGCCAACCTAGCCATGCCAATAAGGATCTGGAAATGATTTGAAGGTTTTGCGTGTCAAAAACAACAGCGTATTGTTTTAAAACAAACAGAGGGAATACTTCTGTTCACAGTAAGCCGTTCGAAAAGACAGTGAACATCACGGAGGCTCTAGAGGCAATGACCATGGGTCTCCCTCTTCATGAAATGTTTACGTTACTCTTTATGATAAGTAAGTTAAAATTATATAAACGTCTCCCCGACTATTCATGTCAGTCAAACAGTTCATGTTTCCAAACACTAAACGAATGCAAAATTTAGGTCAAATATGAGTTACATACACTACTAAGTTGGGCTACAAATCGCACCAGGTAAACGACATGCTAACGTCCTTAGGACTTTGGAACGGAAAGGGAACGGACTGAAGGCAGAGCCTAGGCAACTTCGACATTTCATAAGTGAACCACTTAAATGTGATTAGATTGTGAAATGACGCTAACTCGTTCTGTTGTCATTCATTAAACACCGCAGGGAAGTGTCAAACTTAATCTAAAAACGCCTGTTCGTGGAAGGCTAACTAGCTATTCGTCATTAGCAGCTAACGTTACATTGTACAATCCTGAACTCTACTTTCTGTGAAAAACTGAGCATCTGCTATAATCTTATCATCATATTCACTTTATATCACATAATTAATACCTGCTTCGTCTACTTCTGAGTCCGTATCCTGCCCTGAATCGCCTCCATATTCCGCCAAAGATGAAATAAGTGCAGCCCTTTTACCGCTCGCCATGTCTGTAAACGTCGTCGCAGAGTAATGACGATAAATTTGTACTGTATGCACATGCGTACCACAACGGAATATGCGCGGCTTGATGACGATATTTAACTGAGCTCTTTTCAAGACAACAGGGAAGCCAGGGTTTCACGCTTATCCCTGAGAAAAAGAAAGACTTTTACAGTGGTTCCACACGTTTGTCTACTTCTGTAACTAGCTGTCGTTAGTCAACTTGTAAGAACCGCACAGGGCCTCTCTGACTGCCTAAACTTACTTCGGAATCTGTCCCATCATCTGTCTACTAAAGACGGTTTGTTATGGCGTACCAACTCTACAGAAACACCACGCTGGGAAACAGCCTTCAGGAGAGCCTTGATGAACTGATTCAGACACAGCAGATCACCCCTCAACTTGCACTTCAAGTTCTGCTTCAGTTTGATAAAGCTATCAACACTGCACTGGCCAACCGTGTGCGGAACCGAGTGAATTTCAGGGGTTCCCTCAACACCTACCGCTTCTGCGATAATGTGTGGACGTTCGTCTTGAATGATGTGGAATTTCGCGAGGTTACGGACCTGGTTAAAGTCGACAAAGTGAAGATTGTGGCTTGTGATGGCAAGAATACTGGGTCTGGGGCAGCAGAGTGAGGTTCTGACACGAGCAGAAGAACCAAGGAACAAGACTGTAAATATTATGCTGAACTGCGAAGGCTAGTTGGCCTAGGCCTACTAACACACCTGTCCGAGCAGATTGTGTGGGGGGCAATTGCAGGAGATCCATGTATTTTTTTTTCCTATTTTACCTCTGTCATCATTAGTAGTCTGTAACCTTAATAAAATGTAAAGTTTGCCATTGGTAAAAAAAAAAAAAGTATTAGTACTGTGTTTTATTTCAAATGTATTTTATTGTGATGTGAAACCAACTAGGCCTTCATGGTCTAGGTCTAGGCTACAGTCTGACTGCATAATAGAAGACAGTTTCAGGATTTTGTAATATTTAAAAACTCTAAAAGCTTTAAAAGTTTATGATTCTCAAATTTGATGTTTTTTGTAACACAGCTGCATGCTAAAACCAATAAGACATCTTTAGAGGGGCTGATCGTATGGATGCTGAGTGCTGAGATTATAAACAAACCTTGAAAGGATTATTTAGCCTATGTGATTAGCAGATTTGGTTTGAATCTGTCTGAGAGTGTTAATTGTTCAGTATGACAATTATAGGACCTACTGCCAGCACAAATCAAACAAAATATTTTGGCTCAAAATGGTTTATATAGCCTAGTGTTGGTGCATTTCAACTTATATTATTTCATAATCATGCACATAATTTTGTAAAGGCCATGGCCAACTGACTAGTGATGACCACGGGGAAGCAGGTTTGATTCTTGACCGGTTGGAAATATGTATCCTGGTGGACCAGGCTGATCAGTGATGATCACAGGGGAGCAGATTTGATCCAGGTGGACCAGACTTTATTTTTCTTTGTTTCATTTTGAGTCTGGACACTTATGGTAGGCATGTGTTTACTTCACGGGTGGACACTTTGTTTTTAAACATATTGCCTTCAATTTAGAAAAATGAAAATTTAGTTGTAATTGTAGAGGGTACCTGAAAAAAATACAACGTTGAGCAGATGTGAAGGTACAGCAGAAAGATGTGATTTAATAGTTTTTTAAATATTTTAAAACCTTTTTTGGAGGACACATAGAAAAAGTTGTGCCATAACTCCCCTATATTCTATAGAAAATTGTCCTTTACTAGTGTCAGAATGTAGAGGTATCGCCTCCACTTATTCTGTGATTACAATTATGTGTCTGGTATTCTAGTTGCGTGTCCACGGCTTCCCTACACAAGGCCGTAATTACACATTTTGGAGGATGTATAGATTGCCTAGTTGAATGAGAATGAACCTGTGAATTTATCATAAAATAGCTTTTGAAGTTTCCTTTGCTTGTATTTGATAAATAATAATGCAGATTTGAAAACTGCCCATGTTATGTAGTGGGCTAAGAATCTGCAGTTTTTTTTTTTTTTTTAAATAGATATCATACTCTCATGTCCGTCTCCAAGGGAACCACTCAACAAGGTGCAGGTTTGTGTGTTTACTGTAATTCACCTGTGGCAGCATTGACTCTAAGGAGTATCTCCTGAGGGTATACCAGAGAAGCCAGAGATGGAACTTTCCCTACAGTGGCACAGGATTTGTAGCACACCATTGCCAAACTGCAAGTGTTATAACTGCATAAACAAGCAGCAGGGGAGGCAGACAGAGCCTTCATTCACCCTTAAAATGAGCCATTGCATCACGTTCAGTGTTGCTTGCAAGCTCATGCTCACAGGTCCCGGTTCAGCCACAATAGGCTGTGAGGGAGAAGTTGATAAATTGATTGTTTTGCTGTAGCTGCATCCAGCAATATCATGTACAGTTTGGGTGACTGTGGCAGTTGATCAGTGAGAAGTTATTAAACTGGCTTGAAGTAATTAACTCATCATTGTCATTTTACAAATGCATTTGCTGATCATAGTTGCCACTTGAATCCCTGGTTATATTCTTGCATTGTCAAAGATCTGGAGCAATTACTGTAGGCCTTGTTTCAGCAGTGCGTTTATTATTTTTCTTGTTTTATTATTTTATCCCATTGTTGGTAAATACATATACAAAAACTGGTGGATTTTCTCCTGAACAATAGTGTGTCTTTTGTGTGCACAGTTAAACTAGCTTCACATTGCTGTCTCATCTGCCCATCAGAGGGCCCATTACAAAAGGTGCAGCCTGGCACATTTCCTCATGAGTGAGTGTGCACACACAATCCAGTGTGTAGCCTTATAGTGCGTCATTTCCATGTAGCAGGCAGTGTTAGCACAATAACACTCAAAGCACACACACTCACACTCACACACAGCTGGAACTAAGGTCATACTCCTTGGACTGTTCCCACTTTTGACGACAAACATGAAGTTGGCATGTCACAGCACACTATTCCTGGCCTTCCTGGATCGGCCTCCCCCTGAGCTACTGCAGCAGCAGCCAAATGAGAAGGCAAAGATGATCATAGCCAGGAATACCACAAAGAAAATGGCCATGACCACAGCGCCACCTAGCACCCATGGCTGAGTCTGCAGTCGGTGCCAGCTCCATTGGGCCCAGTCTTCCGGGGTGCTGCCCTGAAATGGAGGCTTGGGGACGCTAGGGAAAAAAGAGGGAAAAATCTTGATGGGCTTCATTTGAGCATTACTCAATAGACAACACATGATTAGGTTATTAAAGGAGAAGTTTGGTGTGAATCAATCCACAGCCCTGTTGTTAGAGGTGACTGAATGCTGTCTATAGCAAAAAGAACCAGAGCATTTGATGCAACCTAGACCAAGTAACAAACCAATAGAGGAATACGCCGGCGCGGCTCGACCACTGCTTCCACTGGATTGTTAGGTTTAGGCGCGCCGGCGTATTCCTTTAACTATTGTTAAGTGTATGGGGCATAGCGAAATTAATGTGAAAATAAGACACTATGCCCCATTTGCTCAGTGTAAGTTGTAAGTCCTATAGACAGCATTCAGTGACCTTGAACAACAGGGCTTTGGATTGATTCACACCGAACTTCTCCTTTAAATTAGAGTTTGTTTGGGATATATGTCCAGTTCCATATGTTTGTGTTATTTCGACTGTCAGCCATTTTCATTGTCTCTTGGGGTGTGGCAATGTAATTTCATGACTGCTTCATATCACTAAATTAACAATACTGTGGGTGGCTGCACTGACAGCAAGTCATTGAAAAGGAAAACAATAGGCCCTATCAGATTAGAAGAGAGAAGTTTAAGTTCATGGTTGGGGCTATGTGACAAGCTTTGAGTTTGCTAAGACCAAAGCTTAAAGACATTTAGATCTCAGGGGAATTACTTGTTGCTGGAGCTGGTAAACTGTATACTGTGATAAGTGTCAGGTTGTTCACCAGAAAACACTTTCTATCCTACATCTAGAAGGCGTCAAATTTGCTATTCTGATTAATAGGTATTAATACAGCCTTGCATGAATGGTAATGTAATAAATAAATCGGTCACCAGTGCTGTGTAAGTGGTCATGGTCAAATTGTAATACTTGTTTCCAGTGTTCGAATTATCAACCCGGCTTCGGGGGGGTCAGCATTTACGCTCTTTTCAACGGATGACGTCATGGTGTAGT
>JASCQY010095505.1:0-17159 GCA_030264315.1 Sardinella tawilis
GAGCACACGCGCGTACACACACACACACACACACACACACACACACACACACACACACACACACACACACACACACAGTCATACATGCGCACACAATGTCAGAATAGAAATTCCTGAAGCAAAAGCACTGTGACACCACAAATTCCACCAGCAGCACAGTCAATCTTTTTTTGATTGCCCTAAAGGGAAAAAAAGAAAAAACAGGGCACAAGAACTCTCTTTCAGGACAGGGTGGCCTGGGTATCAACACTTTCTTTTCTTCTCTGCCACTCACTCTCTCTTCTCTCTCTCTCTTTCTCTCTCTCTCTCCTTCAAGCTGCTGCCAGGTGCTCGGAAATCTCATGAATGTGGCCATAAAGCAGGCTGTGTGAGGAAACGAACCCAATATCCCATTTTCTCTGCGGGAAGGGAAGACTCCTGCGGCGGGCGGGTGGCCGAGTGGCTGTGGCTGGCAGCCATCGCTCAGCTCCAACAGCAGAAGCAGAAGCAGAAGTCGAGGGAAAGGAAATGGACGGAGGGAAGCGCACCTCTCATCAGGACGACGCTGTGCGTCATTAATTCCGTTGATGGCTGAAATGAGACGTGCTGGATTATTGCTGTGCGGGTTCTGGGCTGGGCTGGGCTGGGCTGGTCCGCTCCGCTCTGTCCAAGTCCGCCTGGAGGGACCAGGTGTTTAGTGGTTATTAAAAGGACTTCCAGTGGAAGTCCATTAATGTCTCCCTTTCAAAGACACTTGTCTTAATTCTGCTCGAAGCTGCGTCATGCCACCCGTCTGCCTCTCTCTATTTCTCTCTCTCTTCCTCTCTCCCTCTCTCTCTCACACACACACACACTCTCTCTTTTTTGTTCTCTTCCTTCATCTACTGCGTTCTCAGACATTATGCAAATCACTGCCAGATATTGTAATACCGTCATTCTATGGCAGCTCGGTTCTATGCCATTGTAATGTAGCTGCACAGTGCTTCCCTTTCCCCCAGACGGACTAATGGACTTGGTTAGGCCACCATTGTGAAATAAGTGGGCTACGCTAGAAAAGACATATCCTAGATCACATATAACCTGAATTAATGTCAGAGCTCTCTCTGAATTTGAAGTCATAGTTGTAGTAATGTTACCTTTGATATGGTGTGGTTGTATGGTATTGTAGAGGTATAAATCTACAGTACGCTAAAATATGTATAAAAAGATGTATGGTGAGTGTATTCTATGTATGATCCTAATTGTTATTTGTGTTGATGCAGTCCTAAGAGGCAAAGAGTTCATGCATTTGTTTCATATGGGGATGCCATTCATACATAAACTTTATTAACATCGCAATGCATCATGAGGTATTTTGAAACTTTTCCTTCTGGCTTTTCCTTTGTAAAGAAAGAAAAAAAAAAGTTTGATTACAAGGGTCAGAGAGACACTGAGCAGGGATCAGTGAAAGCCTCCTCCTCTCAGCCTCTCAGAAGGCCATATTTGCTGAGTCAGAGAAATATGGTAATTTGTCTTAAATGTCAGACCAATCATGTATGCCGAAAGGTGTGATCTCGGCCTGATGCTCCAGTTGTCACCGCGGAAACGCTGTTTCATAACACAGCAGGCAGATCGGGTGGAAGGTGCTTCCGCAACGAGAGTGAAAAATAAGCCATATTCCAAAATGCTTCTTTTTTCCCCCACTTTTTCTACTGAATGTTTGTTTATGTGAGTGTGCATGGCTTGTATGGGCAGCGCATCAAAAACCCTGTTCTTAAAATGCCACTTTCATGAGACTGAAAAACAGGACAAAGTGCCCAGCCGAGGGAACTTGGAAGGCACAAAGAAGCATTTTTTTCGGGTAATGGGATTTTTGTCAATACATAATGTACACAGAGAAGCTTGTCACAGCAATCACTTGATAGTGAATGACAGGACCATTATGCGCCAATGCTTTTGCAGTGTGTGGGCCCAAATCCTGTTTATGAGCCCATTCAAAGACGCTGCATCTCTTGAGGTGAGAGGAAACCGATGCTACAGTGACCTGAATTCGACCCTGAGGGGTTCGTGTTTGCCCAACACCAACATCAGCACCGGCACCGGCGGCATCAATCAGTGGCGAGTGCGAGACGACACCAGGAAGCGTCCGTTGGCCCGCCTGCATGCGCAGAGATTGACAACGGTGTCGCTGACAAAGCGCCAGGGACGTCTCCAAAAAGAAGAGAATAAAAATGGGGAAAAAAAATCAGGTTTCCATGGAGACTGTGTGGCCGTCCGACTGCCCCGTGAAGTAGATGGCGAACAGATGACAGGTCAATGGCCCTGTGGCGTGGAGTTTGAAAGGGCCGACTTGACCCGCAGTGTGCTGGCGTGGAGGACCTCACACACTCAAGCTGGGGGAGACAGAGTGATGAGACAGGGATAAGGGGTACAGAGAGAGAGAGAGAGAGATAGAGAGAGAGGGAAAGAGAGATAGAGAGAGAGAAAGGGACGGTGAGAGGCAGACAGACTAGCTGCGAATGTGCTACACTGCTGAAGGACTTCAGGAGTCAAGGCCCAATCGAACTTGTCCCATGTCTTTTGCTACTTTTGTCACAGCGAGCTAGAGAAATGAAGAGTTTGGTCATTAAATAACTACAAAAAAAGACAAAATGGGTGCCACTTACTGTGCATTCTGAACAGACCGGGCTAGAACTGGTTTGACACATGCGCAAATTCATCATGTCATCCCAGAATGTGCCTCTTTTGGATATATTTGTGTGTTGCGTTGATGGTTTGACTAGGCCTATTGCCTATTGACTGGATGTATGTAATGTATGTTGTGTCCATGTGTTTTACATGCACTGGTAATAGGGCCCTCGAGAGCCGAGCCAGTAGCCTCGTCTGGCCCCCACCTGGCCCAGATGCGGCGTGCCTAAGGTAGCCCTGGTGTGTTTCCTCGTCAGCTCCTGTCAAAGATGTTGGGTTTCCTGTGTTAAATAGACCCTATGGCATATAAGCTGTGCATAATTACAGGATGCCCATGAGAGAAATTAAGACTATATTATGCAAGAATGGTATCTACTTAAAAGGTCCCCTTGGCAATGCTGTGAAACCAAACAAAGTGAAAGCCCTAAAATCAAATGTTTCAGTCTACATTACTTTCTTATTACGTTATAATGGCAATAAAGCTTTCCATTATGCTTGTTAGGCATAACTGCATTAAGGATTAACTCACCCCCACGTTAGTGTATTTTAGTACTTTTATTCACAGCCTTTTTGATAGAAGCATCCATACATACTGTACATACATCCATCCACACATCCATCCATCCACCAATCTGTCCATCCATCCATCCACCCATCTATCCTCACCTCCACGGTGTCTGTCCTCTCCCCTGAGATGTTATCTGAGTGTGGGGCAGCGGGGTCAGTGTGGTGTGGAAGTGCTGAGAGTGGAGAGTCCGTTTCCTCACAGACGCCTCAGAGGATGTGTGGCTGCTTATCAGCGTGAAAAGGCAGTGCACTGCTGAGCCGGGGATATTGGTTACCATACCTAATGCCCATCAGAGGGAAGACAAGCGCGGGGAAGATCACTTGCACCTGCTGTAGTAACTGCTAAGCTACTGCAATGCTAGCACTGCTAACCTCTCCAGTAACTCCCATCAGGCCCTTTGCTTCATCTACTGGTCCATTAACAGCCCATTAGCTATGTGTCAAGAGACTACAAAGATATTGCCAGAATAGATTAACTTCATAGCAAAGAAGATGACTCAAAATAATTTGACTCACAACAATAATAAAACTAAATAAATAAATAAAGTAAGATTATACTGATAAAGATAATAACAGTATTTAATAGCACATTTTATGCAGGAAGTTGTGTTCAAATTGCTTGAACATAACCGCAAGGTTACCTTATTCTGGTTTGGTGGGGTGCAACTGTAGTCAGTGTGTTCATCATGAATATAAAATAGAATTTTAAAGTTGATATCAAATCTAACTCCAGACGTGTCGAATCAATGACTAGACTAAAACCCTGGTTGCACCCCACATTAACATACTGTTTGTGTTTCCACAAATTCATGGTCTTGACGATGACTAGATTCTGGTTCAACTTTGAACACATGCTAAAGTTATGCGATGTTTGAGTAGATTCAGACTGAGGACTGTCTGCACTGCTCTTCACTTCCGCTACACTTTGATGTTTTGGCTAATTGGGAAAATATTTATCTATTTTTTTAGAGGAAAAATTGCAAAATAAAAAAATATATATATATAGTAAGGGTAAAAAAATGAGGGGGATTTAAGATATCCTTCAAGCTTAGCTGGAGAGCTTGTGAGTCATTAGCGGAGTCATTGAGAATAATACATATCTTGAGGGAGGCTCTTCAATTGATATTCAATCACTCATTAAGGCAGGAGGCACCTCAGCCATCGCCGGCTCATTCTCCAACTCCACAGGCTTTTGCCGAGCCTAATTAAACCCTAATCAAAGGCGATCTTCTACATAACACCTGCACTTTAAAATGTACACTAGGCAGGCGCTGTGGACGATATGCGAGCCAGATCCGGGCCTGGTGATGGTGGTTGCAGTTTTTGTCCTGCACTACCTCTAGTGGGAGGGAGGAGTAGCATTTATGCCAACGCTGCAGCAACTAGCCTCATCTGGTTTAAATTAGGCCGCTGTAACTGCCCTGGAGTTATTGATGATTATTTTATTTCCTCAGATTATTGACTTAAGTCGTTAAGAGACACTGCAGGAGGCGCCTGTGTGTGTGTGTGTGTGTGTGTGTGTGTGTGTGTGTGTGTGTGTGTGTGTGTGCGTGTGTGTATGTGTGGGCTGTGCGGGCTTTACTCAAGATGATTTTCTAAGGATGGTGAAGTGCTCTCTGGGTTAATGGAGACACACTTTAATACATTAGCAGTCATTAGCCTTGGAAACTTGATGTACCTACAGTAGATGTTAACCTGCACTTGACCACAACAACACACAAGAAGTTGTTGTTTTAGTCAGCAAAGCGCACCACACCACATCATCCACCACATCCACTTTGCCAGGGGCTAAGCACTGCTCTGTGACAGCCTATGGCTACCTACACCAGGTACATTAACTGAAGCGTTAAGTTCACATCAAAATACATTTAGAAGTCTGGTCATATTTTTTAGAATGCAAAAAGTGCTTTTGTTTTTGGTGTCGTCGGTTAGGCCTACTGATTATAGTGGAAGTTAATTTGTTGCAGCATGGGCAATGTAAACGTAGCGTTTGAGTAACGTAGCCTAGCCGATGTCGCCCTTGTAGGCTATAGCTTGAGTGGTCCTCCACTGAGGGCTGCAGAGGGGGGATTCAGTGTCTAAGTCAAGGGCACACGCCCCAAGCCAGCGTGTTTGGTGGAAAGGGTTGAAAAGGCGAGACATTCCCCAAGCCAGATTTTCCACAGCTGGTTAGTGATTCAAACCATTGACCTTCAACCCTGAATCTGCTAGTGGGCAACAGTCTCCCTGCTCCCAGCCACGACCTCTTCAGCAGGCGCTGCATAATGTGGGGTGAGTGAGGACTGGGAAAAGCAGGAAAGTGTGTGATAGAAGCATGGCTACAGGACTGGTAACGCACCTGACTGACCTTGGCACCCTCCACATTTGATATGCTCAGCTCAGGTCAGGTCAGAACATGCTGACATACATACGTGCATACATACAGTACATACATACATATATGGCTACATGTGACTCTGTAGGCCGTAGCCAGCACATTGGGTTGAATTCAAAGTTCACTTGCATGACTCAAAGCTCAGCTCACATATTGTGTGCTAGAATTGATGACTAAATATCACCATGGAATGGAAATATCCAGTTGTGTGATCGGTGTGTTTCTCATGCAAGTTAGGCAGAGTTGCTGTGTGTTTTATATGTGCAACAGCCCAGCTCTCAGCACCGTGTGCCTTTTGGGATGCTGATGAATGTCACCGGGATGGGTAATATTTCACTTGATTGGAATAGCTCAAACAGTGTGCTAGTGTGTGTAGTGTGCGTGTGTGTGTGTGTGTGTGTGTGTGTGTGTGTGAGAGAGAGAGAGAGAGAATGTGAGTGTGTGTGGATGCATGGAGGGTAGCTTAATAGAGACAGGAGGGGGTTCATTTGCTCAAATGAGAAGCCTCTCCATTGCTTCCCTTTCCAAAAATGCATGTCTGACCTTTTTGTAATCTTTTGAGAAAAGCCGTACATCCTGCCTAACCTCCCCCTGGACCACACCCTTCGTGGTAAATCCAAGCTAATTGTTCATCCTGGGAAAAAAAAAAGGTTGGGTATTACAAATCAGCCTCTGACTAGACGTCCTACCAACCCTGTGTATAACATGAGGATTATTCAGCTGAGTAGAACCAGTCGCCTCAGTAAATCTAATTATGACTCTATACTGGGGTTTTGGAGAATAAAAAACGGCAAAATAACAGTAAATCAGCTATTTAAGAAAGTGCAGTCTACTTACTCCTTAAGATGCATGGCTTAATTTCACACATGACAACACATGCACTATTCAGCACTAAATGTCACACATTTTCTTAATTATGAATTTTTCATCACAACTGTTTGTCACATTAAGGGTGTTATTGGTTAATAGGTTATTGTTAGAGTGTTAGAGTTATTCTTCTGGACTGTGTGGTGTGTGAATGTTTGTATGAATATGTGTGCTGAGTGTGTGTGTGTGTGAGTGTGTATACAGTATGTGTATGCATGTGTGCACGTGTATGCTTGTGTGTGTGTGTGTGTGTGTGTGTGTGTGTGTGCATGTGTGTGTGTGTGCGTGTGTGTGTGTGCGTGTGTGTGTGTGTGTGCGTGTGTGTATCTGTGTCCTGAGCCAGAGAGAATAGGGATGTTTCATCAGGCAGCCTCACGCCATCTTTCCATCAACATTCTCCACAGCCGATTAAGAGCAGCGCCATGTGCATATTAAAGACTCCCGTCAGGAGGCTCCTCTTGCACGCAGCAGCAACTCCACGACACCCTCCGCCTGCGTACGTGTGTGTGTGTGTGTGTGTGTGTGTGAGTGTGTGAGTTAGAGAGAGAGAAAGAGAGAGAGACAGAGAGAGAGAGAGTGTAACTGTGTGTGTGCAGACTTCTTCTCAAGGGATTTAATTTGACTGTCTCACCTGGTCCCGGGCAGTGGAATATAAAATTGTGAAAGTAGGGCTGTGGATGTGAGGAGGTGGGGAAGGGGGACAAGAGTTTACCTCAGAAATCCCATTATTCCACAAAATCACGAACGCTCCCCTAGGACTGATGAGAACCCCCTAGCAACGGCCATGTAGAAAGCGACGGAAGGACCACAGTGCCCCCCAGTGGAAGAAAGGAAAACTGCAGGCCAGTCTGCACCACTGCAGCCAACTCTCTCCCATTTTGAAATCCAAGATGTCTTCTCACAGTGCAAAGCTGCGCTGTATGATGGCACGTGGAGAACATGTGCTGACCGATCAGAGATGATCACGACAATCTTAAGATTATTGATTTTTGATTACAGATTATTGATCTGTAATGTGGTCAGATCATGAGTGCACATCACTGAACAGTTAGGGGGACTCACTCACACGGGCCTCAAAGTAACAGTGACTCAGAAGTGACCCATGAAACTGGGCGAGGAGACAAAGGTAAGTGGTCTATTGTGTTTGACGGTGCACAGGGAAGAACCGTATCTGGGTCAAGGCAGGGAGTTTCTCAGAATGGATTACACAATGGCCCTCATTCATGTGACCCATGCAGTGAGAGTGGAACACTGCCTAGGCCTATCATATTTTGTGTGACAACAAAAGCACAGCAATATCTGTGCATGTAATAAAGAGCAGGTAAACAAAGACCATGGAGAGACCTGAGAGAGAAAGAAAGTTCTTGTGGCCTGATTTGTCAAGTCTGTTAACAAAAAGCACAAACAAACGCATGCACAGTAGAGCACAACAATCTAACAGACAGATATAAGCACGATTAGTGTGCAAATTAGTGTGAATTAGATATTTGTGAGCATAAGTGTGTAGAAACAAAATAAACACACTTTCATCATACTTACACATCTAGGACATCCTGTATAACAGATGCATATGTTTATAATGCCTTTCATGGTTTTTGTTTTATCTTAGTCTATCTATATTCAAAAACACACAAACGGGATTCACCTTCTTTCTCATCAAGAGCAGCCCCACTGGCCATGTTTTTAATTCCAGAAGCTAGAGACTTCAAACGCATCTGGTATCCTAAGATGCCCCTTCCTCTGTCTGTAGGAGGCCCCACGCTAGGGGGGAGGGTTTAATACAGCATGCTCTCAAATGACTTGTTTCAATTCCAGAGAATTAAACAGCTGTCAATAATTCATGGGTCTTTTTTTTATCTAACCTTCATGTTTTCTTTTTCCTTTTTCCTCAGGCTCCTTATAGGAGGGAAAGACATTATATGAGGGGACAGAAATCTGGATCTAGAGCCTGGCTACAGGAGGGCTTGGAGATGGAGGTGGTGTGTGTGTGTGTGTGTGTGTGTGTGTGTGTGTGTGTGTGTGTGTGTGTGTGTGTGTGTGGAAATAATCTGCCCTATGACCCATCCAATGTCTAGGGGGAAAAAACAGTTAAGGTTATTTCTGAGCAAAAGTGATGACTTGTATTGCCCTACGGAATCAAGGATTATATCCAGAATGAACATAAAAATGCACTGCTTTCCTACAGGGGATTTTGTGTGTGTGTGTGTGTCAGTTAGTGTGCTGTATGCTTTTCCCCAATCATGTTGCGTGTTGACATTCACCATCACATACTTCTGTGCTGGTGTTCAAGGTTGCATAGAAAATGATGGAATCTAAACTAAATCAATGTTGGTGCCTGTGTGCAAAGGCCCTCGGGCTAGATATCTTCATGATTTTGCATCTCTGCTTGCCTGTGGGCCACTTGCAGTGGTTATAATGCAGTGTGTTTCCATAAAGTCACTGTGATAAACCAACTTTTGTGCCAAGCTTTGTTGGCCACGAAACAAAAACAATGATGATGCTGTTCTCATAATTCCCAAGTGTGCATCCATCTGGCCATTATTGTACTTTTCCCAAATTATTTTGTACATAGGACTAATATATGTCCATTTAAGGAAGTCTTTTTGTCTGTGCACTATTTATGCAACATCTATTCCGTAAAGCAATTTATTGCAGTCATTAAATGACTGATCAAGATTTTTCCTTTTCAGTAACCGTTATAGGTGTTGCGTTTGTGTGTAAGTGTGTTTGTCCGTTCGCGTGTGTGTGTTTGTGTGTGTGTTTGTACACATTCGCGGTAATGCTCAATTAAAGCAAAGGGTGTTCTCTTTTCAACACAAAGAGGAGAAGTTTTGGTCTTTTTTATTCTCCTTTTTTTCTTGGTCAGGCTTGTGTTCCTGAAGCCCACCTGCACCTTTGAGCAGAAGCTGATGTTCCTGTTTCTAAGTCAAAAGGAAGCTAAAAGAGATGAATAGGACATAGGACATTTCTAGTAGCCTAACCGGTTTCACTGTGGGTCTACACAGGGTGTGATTAACACAGGCTTTTAGAGGCTGCTTTCTGTCAAGAAACTGTGAAGTGTTTGTATTTGGGGATGTGGACTGAGGAAGACATTTTGGCACCCATCTAGTTTCCGCCCCGCTACCCATAGATGACATGGCAACAACTCTGATCTAAATGGATACAGGACATGATAAAATATCACACGTTCACACAGACGGCTAAAGGGTCCTTCCACCTCTCCAGTTTCCCAGAGAAAGTGTGTTGTGTGCATTTGCATATGAGATGAGGGGGGAGGAGAAAGAAGGGAAAGGGCTGGGTGGAGTTGCCACACTGAAATACACCATTTCAAGTGAAGTGTTTTGTAAACTGCCAATAGCATGTGAATAGCTGTAAGAGATCGAGTCGAGTGTGGTGTCATTGGTTTGGTTATCAAGCTAAAAGAGGTGAATGCAAATGTAGCTAGCTCTATACCAGGTCTTCTGTCTTATGTCAGCGGCCTGAGACCTGCATTCACATTTACATAATGTCATTTGACTTTTATCCAAATTGGCTCAAAAGTCGACACAAATGACAAATGTGTGAGACAATATTGAGAGTGTGGGGAACAGTGTGCTTCAGGTTCTTCAGAAAGGTAAGGGCCAGTGTTTGAATTCATTTTTTTAATGAAATTAAATAAATAAAACATAAGTAATGCTGAATGAGAGGCTTACAACACGCAGGAGATTTAGTCTTCAGTTACTTTGTGAATAATTGGAGGGAGGCCACAGAGAGTAAAGTTAATTGTTCAAAAAAAGAAAAGAAAAATCAACTAATTTGTCTGTGTATTTGACTCCCATGCTTTTTTACAAGGGGTACGTTTTGAGTTCTCATTTGTGCAATCAATTGATGTATAGCCTACAATAACAGGGTGGTTAGTCACCACGGTCACCATTGAAAACATGGCAAAGACTGTGAACCTCAAAAGCCAGAAAGGACAGCCTCACAGTGGTAGGTATGGTGATAGAATGCTGTGAAATTGAAGGCAAATTACATTCAAATACTTTCCAGAGTCACAAATTCACCAAGGAAAGATGGCTTATAGCCTGAAAAGTGCTTCAAATAAGTTGTAATGAGATGAACACGATGAATCAGCACCTGGTAGTAGACCTACCATTATCCTTTTCTCTGATCCTGTGTCGGCCTTGACATTTAGATTTATGCAAGAATTTATTTAAACTTGACTCACCTAAAAGATATAGAGAAAGAAAGAAATGAGAACATTGCATGAGCAAACTGGATATGTTTTAGTATTATGCATGTTTGATAACTACTGCTGCAGTTTGCAAGTTACACTAAGCTTAACAAATTGACTGTGACGATGTCTGTATAGCATCATGCTCCTAGAGGGCCTACTTGTTCAACAGTTTTCTGAAGTCAGACTTGTGCTGAATACATTTTTACAATGTTTGTCCATGGATAACATTGACTGCAATGAAGCAATTTATGGATCTTTAGAAGCTATGGAAAATAACGTGTCAGAAAGGCCCAGAGATACAAATCAGTGATCTCAAGAAAGATATGCTGTGTGTAATATACATGCATGTTGTGAGTGTAAACACTATCCATGTTGTTGGTCTGAATAGAACAGAGCTGCTGAATAACCGACTAAACTCTGAACAGACAACAGGCACACAGCCACAGTAAGAAATTCTTTTTTTCCCTTTTGAATGCACTTTGCCAGACACACAAATTAGGACTGGCGACAGTAATGAGGGAGGAGATAGCCTTAAAAGAGATATCAGGTGTGAATCATTCAATAGTCCTGTTGTTTCACACTCCTAAGAGCTGTCAGTATGGTGCTGGAAAAATTTGTCAACCATGTAGACCAAATTTGCAAAACGTTCACTGATGGAAACACAAGGAACGTTATATCAGTTTTGTTCTCCTGTGCCCCCATTGCCATCCCTGTGCCATTTCGCTATTTGGTCTCTGTAGTACCAAATGATCTTCTTTTCATAACATCAGTTGCCAATGTCAAACAACAGAGCTATTGATTGATTCACAGCGCATTTCTCTTTAACACCTTTCTTCTGCTAGTCTGAATGTAGAATGCTCTACCTTAGGTCCATTAACAGCAAAATGGGTGTTTATGTTTAGCTTAGGAAGGCTGTAGAGGAACAAGATTTCTCGCCTTAACTGATCTTGAAACCTAGATAAAAGTGGTAACATCAAAGATAAACCCAGTGCCCTCAATATCAATAAAACAGCTTTTCTTGTGTGAAAGAAAAGAAATATATTTTTTGCCCCTGTGTTATACAGTAGTGTCTTCCTCATTCAAAGGCCTTTCACTGGAGTCCTGTGAAGTGAGAGACGTGGGATAATAGTGTTCATTTGCCACTGAGTGGCTTTAATTCCCATAATACAGAAGAATAAATTGGTCCCGAGACAGACATGAGTGAATGTGGAGGGTGGAGGTGTTCTCTCTCTCACTCTCAGTCTTTTGCTGCTCACCTCCCCTGTAATTGGACACAAGTGTGTTACTTGTCTTTCATCACAAAATGCCTGAACGCTCCGTTTGTATTCAGTAATGCAATAAATGCTTTTGTGTCTGCATAGATCCACACTTACAAGAAGGCAACTAAGGGACAAACTCCAAGTTTTCCGAAATGAACCACAAAGGTACATAACTAGGCCTATTATTTTGATGGTTTTGACAGTATGTATGCACAGTATGTGTGTGATTCTCATGGTTTTGCCGGTAAGTATTTAAGTAAGTATGTGTGTCAGCTATATGTTGTTATGTTCATATCCAATTCTCTTTTTTGTAAATCCACTACTGACTTCAGTAGGCCTATGTAAAATTTCAGTAACAAAGCAATGAAATTTCCTTGGACAGAACATGTGAAAAGAGAAAAGTGATGTTTCATCCTGCGTAATTGATCTGGCTTTATTTGCTTGTGTGTAGAAGCTCCCTCAGATCCAGTGAGATCAGATGAGATTAGCTGTGATGTGCGGCCAGTAATTTCCCCCTGCCTGCTTTCACTCAGCAGAGCCCGCTCTTGATGATGTCTACGCGTACGGCCTGTCCAGAGCTCTGATTAAGGTAGCGCCACCGGCTACTGTGGGGCTGTTCTCCAACTGCCCGAGCCGGACAGAAACTGTGCTCAAGAAAATAAGGAGTGAGTAATGCTGTTTGAACATCCCTGCTTGTGGCCCCTAGTGGAATACTTAGCCAAGCCTCTTTGATATGCCAACATAAATTGTTTGTCTATGGTCATGCCATCTGGGCATATTGACTTTGCTTCCTTTTTTCTCGCAGCTTGCTTGCTTCAGTAGGCATATTTCTGTGATCTCTATGAGTGAGTGTTGGCTTTAAAGTGACAGCAGTCTGTTTTTTTTTCCTCTTCCTCTTCTTCGTTCTGCTCCTTTCTTCTCCTCTCCTCTGTTCTCCTCTCCTCCGCTCTCACCCCAAGCTTACATGAACAGGGAGGCAGAGTGGCGGGAGAAGAAGCACAAAAAGGACAGGCCCAAGCCAGCTTCCAGAAGTTTCCTCTCCCTCCTCTTCGCCATCATCTTCTTCCGGCCTGTGTGGAGTGAGGAAGAGGAGCTGAAGAGGAAGAGGGTGCGGTGGATGTTCGTGCGCTTCAGTGCTTGGCATTTCGCGGGTAGCGACAAGCTCTGGGCGGGCTTGGTGATCCGCCTTTTTAAGGCTCTCAAGAAGGACTTTGGGGAAATCCCTCTGTCCGTGTACCGAGCCACCCAGCACCCTTACCCTAAGAAGATCCAGAGGGGCCGCGACGCCAACTGGAAATGCCGGAAGTTTCTCTTTATGCCCCTTTGGTTCGCCGTCCTGTTTGCCACAGCCATGAGCATCGGAGCGAGCGTCATCCTTTACAAGTCCGGCTTCAAAATGAAGCATGAGGGAGCGCTCACCTGGTCAATAGTCATGGAGTCCGTGGCCGTCGGTGCCCTGGGCTTTCCAGCTCTGGCAAGCCTGCGCTTTTTCTTCCACACGTTCAAGAACCTGTTCTACAACCAGGGCAGGAACATCCTAAAGAAGCTGAACAGCACCACCGTCAGTGACCAGTTGGGCTTCATGAACAAGGTGAGGAAAGAGGTGGCCGTCCTGGCAGACTTCATCCACTTCATGGAGATCTTCGAGAAGAGGAAGGTGAGGGTGGTTCTGGAGATCACCAACCTGGATCGCTGCAGCCCAGACAAAATCATTCAGACTCTGGAGGCCATCAATATCCTGCTCTCAGGTGAGAACGTGCCGTTCGTTTCCATTCTGGCTATAGACCCTAGGGTTGTTCTGAAGAGCATCGAGGACTCTGTGTTCTTTGCCAGATCATACACAAACAGCTATGAATTTCTGAATCAGATTGTTACCCTGCCATTCAATGTGCCTGAAATGTGCATCAAGTCTAAGTGTTCGGCTTTCAAAACACTTGCCAACAGTCATCTCGAAGTGTGCACGGTAGAGCAAGATGACGGTGAAGATGCCAAGAATTATGACAAGTCTGGATGCCATCTGTCGGTCCTGGTGCATGACGAAAGCACAGTTCCTTTCTTAAGTAAAACCAAATCGGATGAAGGGTCTCTGGAAATGGCACTAACTTGGGAGATCTGGGCGAAGAAAGTCAAGGCAATGACCAAGGAGGCCTTGGAATTTACATATGATCAGAACAACCTGCTGCACACATACCTGTCCGGAAATAGTGTGGACATGCGAAGGATTATAAATTCAGTGCGGGTCTCCATCATCGTATTGGAGGCCATTTATGGTGGCGACATTCGGGCGTCAGACATCGCCGCCTGGGTGGTTCTGGTCAATAACTGGCCATCCCGACTGAGCTGGATTCTGCAGTGTGTGGAGGACTGTCAACAGAGGGCAGATATGGAGGAGAATGTTACTGCCCCAAGTCTAGCAAAACCGCTTTGGGAAATCTTCACCGAGTCTTGGCACGAACTCCAAGAACTGAAGGACAGCCTTGATTGCATTTTGGAGCAAGATGGAGACCCAGAACTGTTTGAGAGATTCCTGAAAGTGGATTTTAGATTCACGGTCAACGAGGTGGAGAGGTTTAGGCCGTGCACTGTTAACCTGGACCACTCCATCAAGAGGGAATTAGCAAGGTTAAGAGAGAACAGGGAGAGAAATAGTTCTCCAAAAAAGTCCCATCTTCGTCTCCAGATGGAACAAATTGCTAACATGACCACAGAAGACATCTTCAAAGAGGTAGGTCTTTTTTATATATTTTATCATTATTCCATTTTATTATGATCCTAAATGTATTCACCAAATGATTGTGCTGTGGTTGATGACACTATATGCACTTTTCTGACAACTTCATCAATTGTCTGGTAGTGCTGCTGTACAGCATGCAGTTTTCATTTTCATTTCAGGTCTTGCCCTGCAGCCTGTTGTGATTTAATGTGTGTGTTGAATGCATAAAAATATGAGTCTTCTTCACGCACATTGGCCAACATACATACGCGCTCTTGATATTCCTGAACGATTCATGGAATCTCATTGGAAAATGCATAATAGCCTATTTCTTTGTAGATGGAGAGGTTGAACCTGCCAGCAAAATGCCAACAGTTGCTAACGACCAACCAACTTGACGGAGCAGCCATGGCTTACGGGAATGAGGAAGAAATAAAACAAGTCCTTCAACTGACCTCACAGGAGTGGAGTATTCTCTTCAGACATCTGATGGGACTGAAAAAACATAGAAGATAGGCTAAATAATATTTGTTATTTATTAATTAATTTAAAAAAGGACATTGTTTTTCAAATACATTTTAAATACATAGATATTTAAGCAGTTTTCGCATTATTGTATTTGAACCTGTGTGCCATGCCAACATCTTTCCATCTTTTTTTGTAAATCACTCTACTCTGTATTGAGCCTTATAGCTCTGCAGTAAATATCCAATTTGGAGAGTAGGCCAACATTTTGCATGAACCATGGGGCCAGCCATGTTTGCCTGGCAATAGGGACAGGATAGACTGGGCCTAACTGTGACTATAAGGTACTTGGTCATCAGTTTTCACATTTCTGTTTTTAGCTGTGTTTAGTTCAGATGTTCATAGTTGAATCATTAATCAACAGGTGTCAAAGAGCTTGGAGTGATCATGCCTCTTCTTTTCTCCATCTGTAGGCTACAGTTATGTGCGGTGCTGTGATTAGATTGAGATGTGCGCACTGTACATACACAATTATGTCAGGATGTATCTCTGAGAAATAACACAGGAAGGATTGTTTTGAAAAGTCTCATATATGGCAAAAATTTGATTTAAAGTTGAAAGCAAATCATTCATTGACTGCACCTTTTCCCAACTTTATTTCTACAGACAAAATAGACAAGCATGTAGGCCTATGGTTTGATTGCCATTGAGCACTCACAGTTAAGTGTTAATTTAACACTAAAAGGAAAATATAAGACAGTCTTACGATTATAAGGTTCAATCAGTTTTGGAATTGTCTGCAATTTGCCTTCATTAAGACAAGGCAAAGTGCAACCACTGCCTTAAGATTTTTTTTTTATTATTATTATTGCAAGGCAAATGCCAAGAGAACCTGCCATACACTATTGTCCTGCTATGGATGTTGGTATTGTAATATCAGGAAGAAGATTACAACTCGTAATAATTTCAATCTTTTCAGAAACAGATTTGAGGTCGTCTAAAATGATGCGGATACTGTGCGAAGCGTTGATTATACCACTTTGAGAATTATTGAGGCTTGCCGTAGCCAAACGCACGTCCTTAGTGGCATTCTGGTAAACCTGTCGAAAAGTTTGTGACACATCAGTGCAAAGACGTCCGTTGCATTCTTGGAGCTTTTGCTGTAGTAGAGTGCTCTCTTGTCCACTCAATTCCGGCCTCATCAAAGAGTCCTTCTCAGGAACCGGGACGAACTCCGGTGTGGATCTCATCACAATGAGAGGAGGTAAGTCTGAGCGTAGGGAATGCACATTTTCGGAGCTGACAGCATACGCGACCTTGCAGGCTTTTTCCACTTCCCCTTCGCTGTCCGTCTCTGATGCTTCCCCGGGAACCTTCAGTCCTGAGGTGGACGGGTGGACAGGAGCCAGGGACGTAATGTAAACCTCGTCATCGGAGTCCGTTTCAGAAGCTTCACCTTGCACCACGATCTGGAATTTGTTGCTAGCCATTGTACACTCCTGCAAACAAAGTGAGAGGAAAATGAAATCTGCCCCTCTCGCTCGCGGTAGTGACTTGCTAACAGCTAATGGAAGTAATTGGCTGACCCATCGACATACACAGATATCAAAAGAGCCAATGGCCTAGAAAATATATATTTCAATGGTTAGTTAAAAAAATCATTCGACTTACTATTAAGGAAACAATTTTCCTTAGCTAGCCTACCTATTTAGGCAGATTGAATCACAACTTCACCTAACTCGAGTCATGTGAATGGCAAATAAATTTCCTGTTGTACATATTCGTTTAACCAATGACCGCTTGATTTGTATACCATGTGACCAGAAAAGTGAACACAAACTATAGTCACGTGATCAAGACGTAAACATGAGCTCCCTGACAGAGGCCAACACCACCAAATGCTGCATGAAACGCGGTGAAGAAAGATGTTTGTAATATTTTACAGTAAGCCTTTTAATTATTTGACCCGAGTCAGAGCATAAGGTGGATTCTTTTCTCGCTGCCATTGTAAAGATCAAGTTCAGTGTCATTGTTATAGAACTTGAAGCAGTT